>LOEQ01002697.1:139718-151634 GCA_001685075.1 Bramus lutescens
GAGAGAGAGAGAGAGAGAGAGAGAGAGAGAGAGAGTTGGGATCATCACCAGAGCTCTTACACATGGCAGGCAAGTGTTCTATCAAAATGATTAATTGTGGGGACTAGAGAGACGGCTCATCCATTAAGAACACTTGGCTGTTCTTCCTGAGGACCTGGTTTCAGTTCCCAGCACCGACATGCTGGTTTATGACTATCCAGAGGGGACCCATTGTCTTCTGATCTCTTCAGGCATCAGGGCATTCAAGAGCACCACGCACATACATACATAAAGACAACACATACAGATAAATAACAGAAATAGAAACCATTTATTGTAAGAGCGTCTCCATTGAGGAACAATCCTTATGCCACAGAGAGAGGTTGTTGAAGGTGTAGCAGTCATGTCTGGAGTGAGGCTTCCTGGTTAGAGTGTCCCAAATATAAACTGGAGAGGTATTCTTCCTCAGTACAGCAGGTTTTAAGTAGCTGGTCCCAGAGTTTGCATGTTATATGTGTATTATACTGTTCAAGCTGATGTATTTAAAGATAAACTGTGAATCAGGGAACTCCAGGCTATGTAAATGAGTGGTCAGGTGGCTGAACAGCCAGACTCATCCTTTTGATGATTTCCTGAGTAGGAAGCAGACTCTGTGCGGCCCTCACAGTTGCCGAGCAAACCCCTGGAAGTGGACAATTTCTACACCCCATTCTCAGGAAGCGCATGCTTGTTTCCATTTTCCCTAGGCCCTTGGTTGTGCTAGGATTCACCCGTGCACTTTCCCGTGCATCTCTTGACTTCCACTTGGAAGCTCGATAAAGTGCACAGTCTTAGCTTGGAGTTTCTCTTTGAGGTTGTAAAAGTAAAGGCAGACCAACCAGAGTCTTGGAAGATGGCTCAGCGGGTAAAATAGGGACCTGAGTTTGATGCCCAGCACCCACGTGGGTAGCCGTGTGGTTGTGTACACTTGTACTCCCAACACTGAGGAAGAGGGAAAGACAGACCACTGGGACTCCCTGGCTAGTCAGTCAAACCTTATCAATGAACCCCAGGTGTGATAGAACGGCCTGATGGCCTGGCGCCAGAGGGATAGCAGCAAGCAACCTCCATTAGCCAGCTCTGGAGTTTTCACATAGTCTCTAGGCCTTCCTCTGTGTTACAAATACCTTCAGTTGTCCTGTGTGAATCTTGGATGAGAGTTCCCCATGGATACAAAGTCTTTGCAAAACTTGGTTCAGGGAAAACTCAGAAAACCGTGGTACCTCATGAATTAGGTATTTGCGCCTGGTATTGTATTTTCGGAAGCTTCTATCAGTTTTGGTGTTGTTGTTGAGATATGGAAATCTTCTAGCTAAAGGGGAAATATAAGAAAAAATAAAGATGCTGAGGAGCAAAGGCAAGGTGCTTCAGGTCACCAAGACAGAGCCTCCTGTAACATTAACTACTTTATTCAAATTGAGTTTACGGACCACACCTATGATTTTAACCAGCTGTGTATTTCATCCTCTGAACTATGAGTATTAATATTTGTTATTTGTTTTCTGTGCAATGTTCTTCTATATTGTTACTGGTTTTATAGTTTTTTCTGTCAAATGAATTTAATTCCCATTATCACAAAAAAAAGAAAAGGCTTCTTGGAAAGCAATGTGAAGAAGAAAAATTAAGAATGACTCCTGGGCCAACCAGAGACTCCAGCTGCTGCAGCCCCCAGTTCAGCATCTGACCCTCCCACCCTCAGCCTCCACTCCCACACCAACTCATTAAAACCAGAGATCTACTAGGACCTGGTCCTCTAAAATTGGTTTTGCCAGTGTGTTGGACAATCTGGACTTGCCAGGGGCATCACTGAGATGGTGTTCCTCACAAAAGGAGACATTCCTTTCCTACATGACTGAGGGTCTTCAGACTGGTCATTCTGCCATTTTCATGTAATTTCTGGAAAGTCCGGGTTGACTTGTGAAAGGTTGTTAGACAAGGTGCTTGATGAGAAATGTCAACCTTCCCTGTTCAGAGCATCACTTGAAGTTTCCACTGGGGTTTAAAGTGGCTTTCTGATTTGGGTACTCCATTCAAGAAGGAAGCTTGAGCTGCTGAAGAGATGAATCTGTGATTAAGAGCACTGGCTGTTCTTCTAAAGACCTGGATTCTGTTCCAGCACCCACATGGTAGCTTTCAATCATTTGTAACTCCAGTTCTAGGGAATCTGATGCCCTCTTTTGGCTTCCCAGGGCACCAAGGCATGCATGTAGTGCACAGACATACATGCAGACAAAACACCCACACATATAAAATAAGTAAATACAATTTTAAAACAATTGAAAAAGAAGAGAGTTTGAAAGTTCTTGTATACTGTTAACAATTGTCTACCAGAATCCTGACCAGAATGCTATGATTGTTTATGAGAAGAATTTTTCGTAAAGCTGGGTGCAGTATTTTTTAACGTGAATGTTTTAAACATGTAGAGATTTTTGTTGTCATTATTATATAAATAATACATCATGACAGACATTTACATGACATTTATTTTGTATTAGGAATTACAAGCAACTGAAAGACCCCCGGAGGGTGGAGACTCTCACTCAAGTCTTGGGATAACACGACCCCCCCAGGAATTCATGAGAGACCATCCTTGCTGCAATCACATGAGGTTTATTGACAGGACAGGAACCAGAGCGCTGGGACTGAAACTCATTTTCCATGCAGGGGTAGAGGAGTTCAACCCCGGGTAGCTGGGAGAGGGGGTATTTAGGAGAAGAAACCACAACCCAAAGTGGGTAGGGAGGGCGTCATTGGGAAATTCTGAAAATACCAGTGATCATTGGAAAATTCTGAAAATGCCAGTGATAATTATAAGGGGGTAACTCCCCGTTTCTCAAGATTATAATCTACCTTTATGGTCAGTAGTTCCTGGAACAGAGTCACTGAACTGGCTAACCTAAATTTTTGGTTCTTCTCTCCCTTCTAGATTTTTGGCTCTATTCTTTCTGCTAGAGGGTTCTGGATTTATCCGGGTCTTTCACAACCTGGGGCTAATTTAAAGCACATAGGTGAAGTGTAGATATCATGCTGTTACACATAAATGACTTCAGCATCCTCCAATTTTGATATCCAAGCTCATGGACCAGTCTTCTGCATGTGCATACAGCTGATGCACAACTGAGCTGTCTGCTCAAGTTTTCACAAGGCTGGAATCTAAACATCATCTGCATGGTCACCTGAAGCTTACTGCACTCTTTCAACTCACACAGCTTGTGTAAAAGTTCAGCTCCTTTTAGTTATAAGACTGAGGTCTTCGGTAAGTGCTCCCCAGCACTCCATAAACAGGGCTTGTTGTCATCCCAATGCTTGGGAGGTAGAGGCTAGACAGTCAGAAGTTCAAGGTCATCCTTGACTGCATAATGATTTCTGTTGGGTCAAAATTATCTCAGGACCTGTACCTCAAGGCCTATAGGACAGAGAAAAGCCTAGGTCGAGTTTGAGGGATAGTCTCAAAGCTATCAAGTGAGGATGAGACAGCAAAATCTAGGTAGATGCCCCTCCAGCCAGAGGGAGGGTTTGGCTGTCTCTAATTGGCTGGAGGTACCCCCACATCACATGATGTCACTAAACCTATATAAGCTAATGTTTACAGCAATAAACTGAGTTTTTGCTTTGACTCTAAAAACTATATTATTATAATTCTTTACATATTATTACATGAGTATGGTGATCAGAGGACACTTGCAGGAGTCAGCTCTCTCCTGCCACCATATGGATCCGGGGAATTAAACTCATATGTAAACGGCCATTTCCTGTCCCAATTGCCTAGTCCTAACTAACCAACTCAGAGGTTGAATATGAGTTATAAATGCTTGGTCAGTAGCTCAGGCTTATTATCAGCTAACTCTTATGCTTAAGTTAACCCATATTTTTATCAATACTTTCCTACGTGGCTCATGGCCTGCTACCTCATTTTCTACACATCCTGCTTGCTTGGCACCTGGTTTGTGTCTCCTCTAACTCTGCCCTTCTCCTTCCCATCATCCTTAGTTTGGTCGCTTCACCTACACTTCCTTTAGAAGTGACCGTCTTATTATGTCTTAACATATTCATAGCTCATGCTCAAAGGATGTCTATCATATAGAAAATGAGAAGCATTGGTTAATTTTGTATACACTGCTATTCTTCACACTTTTCCATTCTCAAATAATTTGAAAAACATGAAATCCCTTGAGAAAAAAACAAATAAATGAGGATTTATTGATTATTTTTAGTCTTTTGAAAATGTTATGCACAGTGGATTTCTAAAATATAGTATTTATATTTTAGAAAGGTAAACTTTCTTAATTGACAAGGCTAATTTTTTGTTGAGAACAGATTCTTCCCTCAGATAATACATCCTAACCAGTTTCCCTTCCCTCCACTTCTTCCAGCCCCTCCCCCCTACCTCCCTCCAGATCCACTCTCCATCAGCTTCCCTTCAGAAAAGAGCAGGTCTCCAAGAGATGACAACCAAACATGACAAAACAAAATACAGCAAGACAAAGCAAAAGCCCTCATATTGAGGCTGGACAAGGCAACTCAATAGGAGGAAAAAGTCCCAAGATCATCAAAAGAGTCAGAGACACACCAGGTCCCACAATTAAGAGTCCCGCAAGAACTAACAGTCATAACATATACACAGAGGACCTGCTGCAGACCCAGGCAGGCCCCATGCTTGCCACTCCCATCTCTGTGAGCCCATGTGTGCCCTGCTTAGTTGGTTAAGCGGTACATATTCTCCTACTCTTCTCCATCCCTTCTGATGTCTACACTCTGTCTTTCCTCCCCCTCTTCTTCGGGTTTCTCTGGGGACAGTGTTGGGGGAGCCATGAAGACCTCCAGTTTATAGTTTCTCTCAACATAATGTCTGGCTGTGGGTCTCTACATTCACTCAGAGGAAACCTCTCTGATGGAGATAGGACAAGCCACTGGTCTATGAGTATAGCAGAGTATCATTAGGAATCTAAAGAAAGAAAGAAAGAAAGAAAGAAAGAAAGAAAGAAAGAAAGAAAGAATCTTTCTTCTTTTCTTTCCCTCCCTCCCTCCCTCCTTCCTCCCACCTCCTCTCTCCCTCCTTCCCGCCCTTCCTTCCTTCCCTCCTGTCTGTCTGCCTCTCTTTCTTTCTTTCTTTTTGACCATCATGTTTGGTTCTACCCTAGGTCCCTGCACTGTGCAATCTCAGATTGTTGGCCATTCAGGCAGTGTAGGGCATGGGCTCCCTTTCAAGGCATAGACCTTAAGATACAAGCCCAGTTTTCAGCAATAATATTGTGTTGTTTTATTCATTCATTTTTTTCTGAGATTCAAAGTCTGATTACTTGTTTGTTACTCTTAAAGAATTGGTTTTTTTTTTTTACTGAATTCAGACTTAGAAATAGAAACTCTCAGAGAGGACAGAGTGTGTCTCTTGGAAATCTGTTCCTGGCATTTTTCTTTGGCTTCTTTTATCCCCTTGGTCAAAAGTTTAGCATATTCTGCAACCTCCTCCTCGTTTTTCTTAGTGTTATTTCTTCAGAGAAGTAATAAGTGTTTGTATTGTAGGACACTTGGAGTAACAAGATGCTGAATCTTCAGTGCTTTGGTCCTGGGCATCTCACCTTATTTGTTTAAGGGTTTTCTGACAGCATATCAATGGACATCATCTTCTTTAGAGAGGCTGAAAAGCTTTTAGATTCTGCTAGCTCTTTTAGGTCCCAGTCTAGGAATATTCTTCTCTCCATCTCTCTCTCTCTCTCTCTCTCTCTCTCTCTCTCTCTCGGTTGTTTGTTTATTTTATTTTTTATTTAATAAAAACCAAGTCAGTAACACTCAGATTGGCATCCATGAACAGACTTGCACTTTCTCTTCGCACCACTGATTCAGGTCACATAACCTTTCCACTCTTCACCCAGAACATCAGCAGCTACTTATGTGGCCACATATTTCTCATAGGAAGCTTGAAACTTGGGTTCATCATCCACTTCAACAATTTTCTGAGATCCAGTGGCTGGGTAGGAGATATTCAGCTTCATCTTAACAGCCAACAACCTATGAGGCTCCACATTAAAAGAGCTGTTGCTTAATTCTTAAGCGACAAAGTCATGCCTGATTTAGTGCAAAACTTGTAAAGTTTGCATTGTTCAGATATGGCCAGTGAGTTTTGTGGAATTCATTTCTGCATGAAGGCAACAGGAAACATGCTTGAACCTATAAATCCCACGAATTATGTTCTATTTGCTGACATTGGTAGCTGAAATTCTTCTTCATGTGACCTTTAGTGTCACCAGAGGCCATGGACATCAATACATACCCTGGCTATGGTAGGATCACAGACCCAGACATGGTCCACACTAGCAGCCAGGCCCAGATGCATGATCCTTTTTTCAAGTCTTTAGAGGAGCAGTGGTGACCTACTATTATATTTGACCTTTAATATATTACTAATTTCCATTTGCTGGTTATTAATAATAACTCATCATACTTATTACTCATAATGAAAACACTTGTAGATTTATACAGAACTCAACAACGCAATCTTGGAACAGTAGACAGATAGCAGATTCTATGAGTGCCTTGATGAAATGTCAAAGTTAGCTTATGCAGGAATCTAAGCTTATTAGCTTATCCATATAAAAACGTTTTAAAGCGTCCCATCATTGCACTGACCGACAGAAAGGCAGCAACACCTTATAGTTGCTTTGGTCATTTTAATATTTCTCAATCAGCAAGGTTATTGATGACCCAGCTTGCCCCTTCTGAGTCCCATTCTCTGCTCCTTGTTTACCGCCTTCCCAACAGTGACTCTACAGTGTTCGTCTCTCACAGGACCTCTCACAGGGACTTCTCTGGGCTTCAATCTACCTTATATTTTGCCATCAATTTACTTTCCCGAAAGCCAAGTTCTGACCTTGTCACCCATACCTCAAAGCTATTTAATGAGTTTCCAGGCATAGGGCAGCAGCTCAGAAATGTGGCTGAACACCAGAATCAAACTGGAAGCCTCTGAAAAATTCATCTTTTAGAAATTCTAATGCCCAAATCTCACTCCAACTTAATTAAATCAGAAATGTGGGCTGGAGAAGAGCGGGTGGGATGAGAGCCAGGCGTCAGTAGTTTTTCATTCTTTCCAGAGGAGGCCAATGTGAAGCCAAGGTCGGGGTGCTCACACGAGAAGAGCATAATTAACCCTGTCTGTAACTGTGCGGGTGAATAGGGAAGCCTGGATCTGCTCCCTTTTGTCCTAAACCAGGAGATGATGAATCTGGATTAGACCCGGACATTCCATCTTTCTCTAAAGACCATAGGGAGGCAGGGAGTGCTGGCTTACACCTATAATCGCAGCACTCTGGAAGTAGAGACTGAAAATCAGGAGTTCAAGGTTGTCATCTACTATACTGTGAATTCCAAGCTAGCATGGACACACATGACTGAATCACCAACTGATATAAACAAACAAGAGCAACAATGGACGGGCACAGGACTTTGCTGATGCTTCCTTACGACCTCTGAATGAAATGAAAATGAAATTTACACCCTAGCAATGCTGAAGCATGCATAGGCAGCCTGCATACGGCAGTTCTGTTGACTTTGTCCGTATTGGGTTTCATGGTCTAAGTTGATGAGGACGACTGACCAGGTCTCTTCCTCAAGAGGGCACCAGATCTCATTACAGACGGTTATGAGCCACCATGCAGTTGCTGGGAATTGCACTCAGGACCTTTGGAAGGTCATCTCTTAACCGCTGAGCCATCTCCATTAGAAGCAAAATGATTCAATCAAAATAAAGTGCTTCTTGATTATGGCAATACCATCAGCAGTGAATCGGAAACAAATAAAAAATGACAGACATTATAGTCAACATTGATGTCTTTACTTTTAGAAATTGAGGCAAAACTAGATAATTTTAATTTCCTTGACCCACTGTCAATATAGCACTGGAGCATCTCCCCTCTTCTCCTGTAAGACAAAGCCTTTGTTTTCCACTTTCTAGGAAAATGGGTCTCAGAAGATCCACCACAGCAGGTGACTTACTTGGCACTACATCCTCAGAGATGAGGGCAGTGTTTGTTTCAAAGTATATGCAAAAGTATATTCAAATATTACTGAATAAATAATAATGTGCAATTTCTGGTTAATAACCTGAGGTCGTTCACACTTCCCTCCATCCTTTGCTCATCATTGATATAGAAACAGGCACCCATCTTCAAACATCAGGTGGAGCTGGCTACTCTGTCACCATCCATGTTCTTACTGCCACTCATGTCCCTGTGAAACACAGGCCCTGTGTCAGTGCACACACCTTTATGGCCTGACACCTACTGACTAGATATATCTCTCTACAAGCCTCAGCTCTGCCCCAGGTTTGGGTTCTGCTAGGGAAAAAGCCCTAAAATGCATCACAAACTGAATGGTTTGGGGAACGAAGGATTTATTCTCACAGATCTGGAGGTTATACTTCTGAAGTCCAGATAGCGACAGACCAGGCTTCCTCTGGTCTCTGAGGAAGAAATTGTCCCCTGCCAGGGAACTGTTTGACTTGTGTTAGCAGAGGTCCAATCTTCACATGGCAGTGTCCCTGTGTGTGTGTGATTGTCTGTAGTGTCCCTGTGTGTGTGTGACTGTCTGTAGTGTCCTTGTGTGTGTGATTGTTTGTAGTGTTCCTGTGTGTGTGTGACTGTAATGTTCCTGTGTGTGTGTATGCACCTATCTGCAGTGCTTCTTTGTGTGTTCCTGTCTTCAGTGTTCCTGTGTGTGCCTATCTTCAATGTTCCTGCGTATACACCTTTGTATAGTGTTCTTGTGTATGTATCTATCTACAGCTGTGTAGAGTCAGGAATCTGCCCCACTCCAGCATGACTTTAACTAATTATGTATGGTATCCTCAATTAATTAATAGGGTCCTCTTTTGTGGTACTAGATGTTCAAACTTTAGTATATGGTTCTGGAGTGATACAATTCAACTCATACAGACTCGAAGGCGTATCCTAGAGGCCATTGCCCTGTTAAGCATCCTAAAATCCAGAGGGGCTGCCAAAATTTACCTACAGCTCTCTCAGTCCCACAGCTACGAGGAGGCAAAACTGATTGATTGAAAGCGTCCCCCCAGCCCCTGGCATTCAACCTTGGGATTCCAATGGAGTGCCAACGGAGCAGAAACCTCCATCTCAAGCCCCCTTCCTCTGGAAGTTGCCTTGGTCCGGACTCCACCTCCGGAAAAACCTGCCAAATGCTGACCCCTCCCCAGGGAGGGTCAGGACCACTCCCACAGGCTATTTAGATGGCTGCCTAGAAAAAGAACACGTGGTCTTCAGGTTTTGCCTGGTTCCCTCCCTCTGTCCCTCTCCCCCCTCCCCATGCTTTCCCGGCCACCCAGGAGCGCTGCAGTAAGCATGGGCCTTGATTTGGTCTAGTTTGGTTTGACTGGAATTATTTACATCAGCAGAGAGGCTTGTCTTAAGAATATTCCTAACAAAAACTTTCCCCAAAATATTTATTGCTATGTGGGATCCCTGGTAAACTATCCATAAAAGTGTCATGTATCTACTTTGAGAAATAACCTTAGCTTACAGTCTGACTGAAGGGAGCTGTCATCCTTCTTTTGTGTTCCTGAAACTGTCGATTTCCTTTTGTGTATTGTTCCATATGCTATGTATGAAATACCTGCATTGGCCAAAGTAAATGTCCGTCGTGGAACTGCAGCAAATTGCATACTGCCAAGCAAAGGATTCAAGTTCACCAGAACTGGACTTTTCTTTGAATTTGGGCAAGAGATGCTTTTTCTTTTCTCTGGCTCAGGGCTCTGGGTGTTTAAACTACCGGTGGAGATACTCTACCTAGGAGTAATGACTGGGCCTGAAGAGATGACTCAGCAGTTAAGAACACTGCCTGCTCTTCCAGAGGACGTGGGATCCATTCCCAGCAACCACATGGTTGCTCATAAGCATATCCTAAGGGATGATCTTGTGTTCTCTTTTGCTCTCCATTGGAGCTGCATGAATATGTGCACAGACATACGTATAGGAAAAACAGAATATAAAAACTAAATTTAAAATTAGAAGAACTATATCTACATAGCTAGAATCAGAGCTCAGGATTAGGGAAAGACTGGGCCTTTTGGCATTTTTAAAGCCTCTGAAGCAAAACTCACTACCTTTCTGGCTTTTTGGGTTGCTATCTTTCTGGTTGTTTTGTTTTTATTTTCTTTGGGGAGGGTGGGTTATTGTTTTATTTTTCTTTTTGATCTCCCTCCTAGTTAAACTCTTTTGTGTTATATTTCTAAAGATAATCACAAGAATGAGTGAGTGAATGTCTGACAACCAGGGAACTCACATCTCACCTTCTGCCTTCCTTACCTAGGTTTCTACCTTAAGGTCTCCTAAAGGATGGTAAGTTGGTGCTGAGTTGACATTTCTGTGGAAAAACTAGTTTCTACTTACTCCCTCTAAACCCTACTCTGGTAGCGTAGCCATCACAGACAACATTACAGGAGTCTTGCAGACGCTAAGAATAGTAGGAAAGATTGAATGGCCTTTAGAACTAGCAGAGACTACTAAATGCCACATGTAAAATTCAAACAGAAAATTTCCTGGAAATACTCACTTGTCCTAATCGGGTTTAAGGAGTTTAATAGAAAAAGGTAAAAGTGATTTTTAGTATTTTTGCTATTGTTCATTTGTTTTTATGTGTTTTTTTTTTTTTTGTCTTATTATGTCACCTTGACTGGCCTGGTGAAAACCAGGCTGGCCTCAAACTCACTTCCTGCCTTACCTCTCAACTGCTGAGATAAAGGTGTGCACCACCACACTCAGCCTCTTAAAGCTTTTTATTCATTTAAAAGAGGATTTTGTATAGCCTCTATGGCCTTGAACTGATCTTCCTGCTTTCTCCCAAGTGTTTGCTACCACAAAGAGCTAAAATCTTTTTTTTTTCCTCTGTGTAGCCCTGGCTGTCCTACTGTCCTAGAAAGTTATTGTAGACCAGGATGGCCTTGAGCTCACAATGTTTCGTCTGTGTGTGCCCCCCAAGTGCTGGGATTAAAGGCATGCGCCACCACTGCCCAGCCTAATAGCTAAAATCTTAATTGATAAATAAAAATGACACACCAAGAACAAATATATTGACAATTATTGGTGTCAATAGCTGAGAAACCTTCCATTTAAGACTATAGCATTGCAGTCATACAAAAAAAAAATTTCCTGCTCAGATTTCGAGAGAAATCAGAGAAGGGGGGAAGCGAATATGAGACTCTGGAGATGTGAACCCCAGAGCCAAAGTGAAGGAAGATGCTGCATGGGCACTGGAATTAGAACTGAATTGAAGTTTTAGTTCTGTGACCTGAAGTCAACTGGTTAATCTTTTGGAGACATTCCTCATCGGCAAAATGCCTTTCATTTATTTAGCTTATGACAAAGACAGACGAATGCATCTAAAATGTGCAGTAAAGTAGGAACATAATTAAGAATAGTGGCCATTGGGGGTTGGAGAGATGACCCAGTGCCTAAGAGCATTTGCTGCTCTTGCAGAGGACCCAAGTGTGGATCCCAGCATCCAAGTCAGGTGGTTCACAACTGCCTATAACTTCAGTCCCAGGCTTCAGGAGATCTATGAGATTCAGCAGATTCTAGCCTCTGCCTTCCCCAGCCACCTGCGCCTGTGTATACATGTCCACCCCCAGACTATACCTATGTGCATAATTTAGAACAAATCTTTAAAAAAGAATTATTTTTAAAAAGACAGGATGCTCATACCCAAACAACAGATTTAATTATTTTAGGTGCTAAGACTTTAACAGGGAATTGGTAATGATTGCTAAGATTTAGACATATGAAAGCCTTTCATTTGTAGAATAAATTGGGTAAAGTCATAGAACTAAAGTCTAAAGTCTTAAATTAAACCTCTCTCCCCCTCTCCCTCCCTCCCTCCCTCCCTCTCTCTCCC
>LOEQ01002698.1:7245-18511 GCA_001685075.1 Bramus lutescens
CGGCCTGTTATGCCACCACTCAGGAGGCTGAGGCAGGAGAATTGCTGTAAGTTAGAGGGCAGCCTGGGTTACATGAGAACCTGCCTCTAAAACCAGAAAAGACCCACATTTACCTCAGTGCCATTCCATTATCACACAGGTCAGGCCCGATTCACTGCTGGAGATAATTACCTAAAGATGTGAACAGCAACAGCTTATGTCCCTGTGGATCCGCACAGATGCTGGTTACAATGGTCAGAAACCACAGCCAGTGGGGAGACTCAGGTCTAAGTCATTCTGAACCTGGACTCTTTCTCTTAAGTCTCTTCATTCTGCCATCCCTATGGTGGTAGCTACAGTTCTATTGGTGTGAAAAGACACCTTGACCATGGCAGCTCTTGAAAGCATTTTATTGGGGCTTATTTACCATTTAGAGGTTTAGTCTGTGGTCACCATGGCAGAAAGCATGGCAGCACGCAGGCAGACATGGTGTTGAAGAAGTAGCTTTAGAGTTCTACATCCAGATCCACAGGCAGCATAAAGAGAAAGAGACACGCACTGGACTGGCTTAGGCTTCTAAAACCCCAAAACTCACCCCTAGTGACACACTTCCTCCAATGAGGCCGCACCTACTCCAACAAGGTCACACCTCCTAATCCTTGTCAAGTAGTGCCACTCCCTAATGACCAGGCATTTAACTATATGAACCTATAGGGGCCATTCCTATTTAAACCACCACACACACTGAAAGCCTTTGTTCTGTGTGTGCAGTATGGCCCTAGGACATGCAGCGGTTGCTTTAGGGATAAGCTGGAAAGTGGAGAAAAGCAGTAAGAAGTACTAGCATATATTCGCTGCGCCCCATCAGTCAAAAAAGCACCTGCTGTATAACCTCTGAGAGCCGTCAAAGCATCTAGAGAATCAAGACACTAACTCTGATGCCTTCTTCAGGAGAAGTCGGGGACGGAAATGGTCTTGGCAAGGTAGGCTTGCCAGTTGGCACTCAGTATGCTCCAGTGAGCTCTTGCCATCCTCGTGAGGAGGTCATACTACAACATTTGATATTGAATGGGTGTCCATTGCATATCATACATTCTTGGAAGCAAATGAGGAAGTTTGAAGTATTATTAAAAAACAGATAATGAAGGGCCATTTTGAAGGACCAAAACCATAACTGAATATGCAAAGCAGTGATGTTTGCTGAACGTATTATATTTAGGCACCTGGTGGAATACACATATGGTGTTCTACACTTGTTTTAGTGGTTTTCTCACTTAAAAAATAGCCATACATTCTATTTTTGTTTTTGAGACAGACTCTTGTTACCTAACTCAGGCTGGCCTTGGCCTTGTGGTCCTCTTGCCTCACCTTCCAAGCGCAAGGGTCATAGGCTCGTATCACCATGCCCTGCTATGAATTCTGCTTTCTGTATAAATGGGCACCCCTGTTCTTTCTGTACTTACTTTTGTCATTGCTCTTCACATTTTGTAAATGTTTTGTCTTTCATTGACATTTTTTAGAATGAAGAATATTTTAATTAAAAAATAAAGCTGCTCACTTGCTCACCAAAATAACCAAAACTAAAACAAAAAAATTACAGTCACAAATGGTGGAGGACACGACAGAGCAACAGAACCTACAAATATGGAGGGTAGGTATGTAAATTCCTCTGACTTGTGGGGAAAAGTCTGACAGTTTCTCACAAAATACACTTTCATAAGTCTAGAAAATGCTAACGGAAGCCACATTCTTGGTTCTGATTTAATGGGCATATTATATAGCAAGGAAAAGTAAAAGAATAATGAGTAGGAGCTAAAAGCTGCAAATAGATAGCAAAACATCAGCAAATCGGGGCCCAAAGCATCCATCAGACAATTGGAATGGTCAAGTTGAGACAACTAGCAAATATTTCTTAACCTCATCAAGTTGGTGACCTACAAACATGCAGCAGAGACTGACTGGGAAAGCTGACACACTCAGCTAAAGATTTGTTTAAAAATAAAAATTTAAAAATATCTATTTATTTTTATTTTATGTTTGTTGGTGTTTTGCCTACACATCTGTTTGTGCACTGTATGCATGCCTGGTGCCTGTGGAGGCCAGAAGAGGTTATCCGATCTCTTAAAATTGGAGTTGCAGATGATTTGAGTTGCCATGTGGGTGCTGGGAATTGAACCTGGGTCCTCTGGACGAACGGCCAGTGCTCTTTACTTCTGAGACACCTCTCCCATCCTCAGCTAAAGTTCTTTATTGGGAGTTCCGGGCAGAGGGTCTTCTCTTCTTCATCCTTCCGAAGATGGGTTCCTAGACTTCTCCATCCCACCACAGGCATTTTTATATTATGGGACAAATGATACTAACATCTGTGAGAAACAGTTTCCTTACTAGCTGTTCTCAAGGACACAATGGTTTTCACTCTTGGGCTGTTTTGCTGTTCTCTTTGCTCCCTGTGGCAGTTAGGAGGAACAGCCTGCCCCAGGAAAAGATGCTTTGGAGAACATTTTGGAGTGAATACTTGGAATAAACAAGTTGGAGTTTGGGGCAGGAGGGCCCGCCTCACTCCTAGAATCTGCTTTCAACAAGCTCAAACAGCACACAACAGTTGACCAGCACACATATTACAACATGTGATGCAGAAATGCTAACAAAAACACTTCTACAAAATGCTCACAGAAACTTTACTTCAAAGCCTCAATCTGAAAATAACCTATGTATCCACCAGTAAAGAATCAATAAATATACTGTGTTCTGTTTTTTTTGTTGTTGGTGGTGGTTTTTGTTTTGTTTTGTTTTTTTCAGCAGATCACATCATCAATGAAAAGTAACAAATCACTGTTGTGTAAAACAACATGGATAATTTCAAGACCAATTTAACAAAGAAAATTTTACACAAGAGTACATATTTTATATTTACATTTATATGAAATCTCAGATAAGGAAAACTAATTTATGGTGAAATGTCAGAGGGTAACAGCATGTACTGTGAGGGTATTAACATGTGGATTAACTAGAAATGAACAGAGGGAACGTTTGGAGGGAATGATTATGTTCTGTATTTTGATAGGGGTTTGCCTTACATGGGTACATTTGTTTAAAGTGCTTAAATTATGTGTATCATGGTATGCAAAATTCATGTAAGGCTATAAGCAATCATTAAATCCTCATTCATACACTGCTCATCTAGCACCACAGAAGATAAAAGTCTGTTTCATAGATTAACACTGGCACGTTTAGGGACAAGGGCAAGATGCCTGTGGTTTTCCCGTAAGTGTACAAAACTCTGAGGGAGACATGAGGGTAGAGGAACGGTTAGTGTAACACAACAGGCTTCAGGAAAGGGTCATGGTTGGCTCTAGAGTGTGGCCACAAACACAAAGCATTGGAGGAAAAAGGAGCTGCTTGTTTGTCCTAGCCTCCTAGAACCGAAATAATCACATAGAAACTGTATTAATTAAAACACTGCTTGGCCCATTAGCTCTAACTTCTTATTGGCTAACTCTTACATATTAATTCAACCCATTTCCATTAATCTGTGTATCACCACGAGGTTGTGGCTACCAGCAGTGGTCCAGCATGTCTATCTCTGGTAGCGGATCCATGGCGTCTCTCACTCTGCCTTCTTCCTCCCAGCATTCTGTTTAATTTCCCCCATCTACCTAAGTTCTGCCCTATCAACAGGCCTAAAGCAGTTTCTTTATTAACCCGTTCAATAAAAGCAGCACATAGACATAAGGACCTCCTACACCAACAAAGGTATTCACTATACAGGTGCTTGTTTGTTTGTTTGCTAGGGATAAAATCCAAGATCTCACACAAGCTGGGCAAGCACTCTACCATGCTACACCCTCAGTGACACACTTACTCCAGCAAGGCCACATCTCTTCCCCAAATAGCCACCAAACAGAGACCAAATATTCAAATTCAAAATATTCAAAAGACTCAGGGGAAACCTCATTCAAACCATCACAGGACCAAAGACTAGATCCTGAATGAGTCCTAACATTGAAGATTTTAAAAAGGGGGTGGTTTAATATTGGTATATTTTGGTATGTTTTTGCTTTAGTGGCATGTCCATAGAGGAACAGTCTCAAAAGTATTAGCCAAGGGACAAGATGTGGGGCTATGCATGACCTCAGGCTCCTCTGTCTCTCTCATGATCTAGAGATAAAGAGCATGTCTTAGCAAGCTTTCAGAAAGATTGAGGAAAGTTATAGATATGTTAGCGGGATGGCAGACTGTACATCAATAACACAGAATATTTTGCTTATCATATTTGCCCTCTTTTCACTCATCTAGTTTGCGATTCAGCAGCCTAGTAGAGCAAGAGCATGGGAGAAACATTCACCCTCCCAGACAAGCCGTGTTACACCAGGCCCGGGCTAGATATTTCCCTATCCAACGCTTTGTGTTGTTGTGATTCATAAACCCTCTCATGGCAACACTGGCAAACAGAAAAATCACCAGTGAGATTGCTGAGGTGCCTATTGCCTGGGTCTAGAAGGAAGTGGAGGGTGGGGAAGGGAAGCTGATCCTATGGCAAGAGAGACTTTCTGTTGTGGGATATTTGTACACTGTGTGAAGATGTATTTGCTGTGATTGGCATAGTTAAAAAGCTGAATAGCCAAGAGCTAGGCAGGAGGGAGAGAAATGAAGAGGAGGAAGAACAGTGGCGCAGGAGACATTGAGAGGAAACAGGAAGTCCAAGATGAAAGAGGTAACCCCACATGACAGAATGTAGGTTAATACAGATGGGTTAATTCAAGTTATAAGAGCTAGTTGAGACAAGCCTAAGCTAAGGTCAAGCTTTCATAATTAATAATAAGTCCACCGTGTTGTTAGTTGGGGCTGGTGGCAGAAAGGAAAGTCTGACTACACTTTTCCATAGATCAAACCTAAGCTACCTTTATGACTACTTCCAAGAAGAAAAGTAGCTACAGAAATCACATGCTTCAAAGCAAGCAACAATCAAAGACCCTGGAATGACAGAGACGTGAAAGTTGTAGACGATACTTCATTTGATTTGAAATAAAAAATAAGACAAATCAGTATTTAGCTTTTAAAAATTTTTGTTTTTGTTTGTTTTGTGTTACAAATAAGCATTTGTATTGTTCACTATGAGCCTATGCTGTGGTTTAGTTCTCTCTGTCTCTGTCTCTCTCTCTCTCTCCCTTTGTCCCATTGCCCTTCTTTTGCAAGACAGGAACTGGGAAGGTGGCAGTGCGGACGCAAGGTGGGTTCTACGCCTCTAAAGTTTACAGTCTAAACAGGTGGTAAGGATAAGTAAGTGGATTTGGAGGCGTGAACTATTTGCATCGTCTGTCTGAGGAGAAGACATGTACACTGAGCCCAGACCATGGAGAAGGCAGGCTTGGAGAGAGCTGACAGGAAATGCTTAATGCGGTCATGAGACACGGAATTGCTATGAGGTAGTGCAGAAAGAGCGTGCCCTCTTTTCACAGATTCTGCATTCAGGGTTGGGAAAGAGAACATTTACATCGTATTAAGGAAGTATCCATTTATTAACATATTAGTGAGTTTTTCTTCAAGAAGTAATACTGGGTCCGGTCAGTGGCTCAGCAGGAATAGACGTTTGTGGCCAACCCTGAAAATCTGAGTTCAGTCTCAGGAGCCTGTGTAGTGGAAGGAGAGAGCTGACCCTTGCAGGTCGTCCTCTGACTTCCACATGTGTGCCAGGGTGTTTGCATGCACAGACACACACAAATAAATAAATTTAATGGAAAAGTGATACCAAATGCTTTCATAGCAAATCTAGAGATGATCATGCAGATGACTTTTCTCTATAGATAATAAGCGTGAACAAATTTACTTTCTTTCTTTTTTTTTCTAATACTAATGTTTTATTGGGGAGGTTCAAAACCAAGGTATGAGAATGAGAAATGTAATTTGGGTTGAGAAGAATGGGAATCGGTGCCAGGCCACCTGTTTCCATGCTGGGTACTGCTTCTTAGTCAATCCTGAAGAGGTAAGCCATGCTCACCGGCCACTTGGGAATGTCTCTGCCTGGCTTTCTCCTGTCTTCTATTGCCTGCTAGTCAGTGCTGCCTCAGTGATGATTAGCTCCCTCAAGCTTGGCTGCTGTGGTTTCATGGAATGCCTGATGCCATGTCTGTGGTGTGACATTCCATCCAAGTCTGACGAGAAGAGGCCGAAACCCTGGTCATGTGGACGGTCAGTGCTAGAGAGACTCTAGTGTGATACAGGTGTCACATCTCACTGAAATTGTTCTTATTCTCCAGAAGGTAAAATTGACAATTCAAAGACCTGTCCCAGGGCCATTTGCCAGGGAGTGGTGATTTCAGGATTTGAACCCCATCTATCTCTGAAAACTGTGGAAGAAACAAGTAGAGGGCATGGGCTTTGTGGAACAGGCAGACAAGAGCCACTGAAGGGTTTATAGATGGGGGTGACCTGGAACAAGAGATTTCTAAGCCCTCTATCTCCATATTCCATTTTCTCCTGTGGCTAGTTGGCAGTAGTTGGTGGTCCCCAAAATAATAAACTAGAGAGCATTTTTTAGGGGTTTGAGGAATCTATGGCGGGGTTCAGAGCTTTACTACCACTTCCTATTTTCCTGCCTCCACTTAAAACTTTACTTACCCTAGAGATGACCTGGTCACAGGGAGCAGGCTCCTGGGTTGGGGAATCCAATGGTGAGGAAGACACCTGAAGCTCCTGGCCAAGAGCAAGGGGACCACCTATCTGTTTACTGTTGGCTTGTGGTTGTGTGGACCCTGGTGTCTGCTGCTGAGTCCTTTGGTGTTGTCTGAAATGAATCTCATAGATTACTGGTCATATATGGTGTGGATCTGCCTACGTCATCCAAGCTTGTTAGAATAGAGGAAAGACGATGTACAATCTTCCCGGCAGCATTTGCAGGGCTTCTCTTCTCACTCATGTGCTTGTGTTGGTGACCTACATGGTAGGAATCCTTGGTATAAGCTTTTTCATTCTTGTGGTACTGGCGGAAGGCCTGAAAACTGGGCATCCTCTCCTGGGAGCCCTCTTGGAATTCTGGAGTTTTTGTGTGTTGCACAGTAGGTGTGTGCTGCTCACACAAGAGAGGGCCTTCCTGGCAATCTGACTGCTTCACAAGCGAGCCTTGAGATTCTCAAGTTAGCAAAGCCTGGGACCCAGCCTGGGGCATTCCAAGGTTATAAGGATTTCTGGGGTCCAACATTTGATCCAGAGAGGGAAGTATAGTTGGAGGGCAGGCATGGCACCAATAGTACCTCTTTGTTGTTGTTGTTTTCAATACAGGGTTTCTCTGTGTAGCCCTGGCTGTCCTGGAACTGGCTTTGTAGACCAGGCTAGCCCTGAATGCAGAGATCCACCTACCTCTGCCTCCCAAGTGCTACAATTGAAAGTGTGTGCTACCAATGCATGACTAATATTTCATGTTTTAATGAAAGTATGGTGGAAGGCACTGTGAGGTATTGGCAAAATGAGGCACTTTGGGGGCACTGGTGTGGAACACCATTGAGATTTCAGCTGGAAGTGGATAATGGCAAGATACTGGGTACATCAGGTTCTGAACAAAGGCCATGGCTACTCCTGGAATCTATGTCCTTCCTAAGGGCATTGTGTGGGACCCCTTTCCAATCATTCTCAACCTGGGAAGTCAATCTGGGAAGGGATGGGGGTTGCTCAGGGTGAGTGGCCCACAGCTTGCACAGTTGGGGGCATAATGAATACACATTCTGCCTGGATGTCTCAGCAGACAGCATGTGGAACCTGTTTGGAAAATGTTGACAGCCCAGTGACTTAAGTGCTCCACTGTTTCTGGTAGACAGAGGCATACCCGAGATTGGCTTTAGTGCCTCATTATTCAGTCAAAGGACAGACTGAACTTGAGCAGAGTTCAGCAGAAAAGAGACAAGCCAGGGGTGCCTGGTGTGCTGATACTGGCTCAACTTCTTATCCTCTTGCTTCCTGTGGGCTCAGGAGGAGTGGGGATCTACACTTTGGGAGTTTAGGGGGTCCAAACCATATTCAGATGTCCTTACTGGTGCCATCATAGGTGGGTGTTATAACTCCACCACACCCATGAATAGATTTCTAAAATTACATCTAAACTTGCATTCTTAGACTAAACCCCAGCTTGTTGGTCTTGACAGTCATTAGTGATTCTGGCCCACAGCTTTCTTGTTTTGTGTATGTGCTGTCTTTGCCATGTTCTGGCCAGTGTTTGGTTTTGTTTTTCGAGACAGGGTTTCTCTGTGTAATAGCCTTGGCTGTGCTGGAACTTGCTTTGTAGACCAGGCTGATCTTGAACTCACAGAGATCTGCCTGTCTCTGCCTCCCAAGTGCTGGGATTAAAGGCCTGTACCACCACTGACTGGCCTATTTTGGCCAGTGTTATAGTTCACTGATAATATTTCAAAGTAACATTATGAAATAATATACCAAGTGCTATTATTGGCAGTGATATTACAAAGTATGTAAGTCCATACCTGCTGCTAAGGCTGCCTAATTTTGAAGCAATGGCTCACAGTTCTGAAATCTAGGGAGTCCAAGAGCACGTGTGGGTAGACTGGATGGTTGGGTAGGACTCGTCCCTGTATTTTATGTATCCAAACATGGTGGAAAGGGTCTGGTCAGCTTCCTCAGGCCTTATCATAACCCTGCCCATTTCTGAAGGTTGTGGACCCATTATCTCACTACACTGGGGGTTAGTTCTCAACACAGACATTTGGAGTGACCACAGATATTCAAACCACAGCACAAAGCAAGAATTTACTTTGAAAATGATTGTTTTGTAATTTTTTCATGAAGGCAAGCACTCTACTGGCATGGCAAATATCTTCAACAAATGGGAATGGTGGTTCTCAAGCTTGATTATGTACTAATTGTTGGGAGGAGGTTAGAGACTATTGAGAACCACTAGAGATGCTGAATTTATGGCTCTGAGGCAGAGTGGGATTTTGAGATTTTTAAAGAGCTTCTCAGGTGATTGTTACATGTAGTCAGAACTGAGAACTACTGGTTTAGCCAGACTATCTGGAAGGAGCTCGAGCGCATGCTTTTAAATGGTAGGGTGTTTGGCCACTATCTCAGGTTCTTCTCTGTGGTTGCTCTGGTTAGTTTCTGTATCTTCTTTAAGTAGTTTAATTAAATTGTTTTCTTTTTTATATTTTATTTATTCTTATTTTTATATGCATTTGTGTTTTTCCTGCATGTATGTCTGTGTGAGGGTGTTGGATCCTGGAGTTACAGACAGTTGTGAGCTGCCATGTGGATGCTGGGAATTGAACCCAGGTCCTCAGGAAGAGCAGTCAGTGCTCTTAAGCGCTGAGCCATCTCTCCAGTCCCTCTTCTTTTTTAAAAAGGTAATTTGTGTGTGTGTGTTGTGCTGGGAATTGAATGGAGAGAACCTGAATGCTGAGGTAGTGTTTTAGCACCAGTCTATGTCCCCCGTCCCCTAAATTCTAGAAAACTTAATTGCCTGCGCTGTGTGTATTAGTGTGACATCCAGTGTGTGTCGGTGTGCCAAGGTCTGCTTTTCCCTCTCTTCTCAGTGCCACCCTGTTCTTCAACTTTGGCTCTCTCGCCCTCCTTTCACTTCACTACTTTTAAGTTTTTTTCAGATGAGATGACTCATCAAGTCACCTGCTTCCAGCCCTGGTGACCTGAGTTCCATCTCCAGGATCCACATGGCGGAAGGAGAACCAACTTCTGCAATTCGTGCTCTGACCTCCACTTGCATGCTACAGTGTATGCACACGCACATGTGCATCACACACACACACACACCACACACGTAACACATCCATAATACCACACACATACACCACACACTCACACACCACACACGCATGTGCATATACACACACATCACACACAACACGTACACACATACCACATACACATACACACCACACATACAACATACCCCAAAGTGAATAAAATTTAATTAAATTATTTTCAACAAAATGTTTGAACTCTTATCTGCTCTGTGCTGGCATTTTTATCAAGACAATTATTTGGCATTTATTTTTTCTATTCTTTTTAAATTGTTTTCTGTTTTCTAAACATCCCTTTCCTTTTGCTGGGTGAATGGGCCGTATAAATTGGTTGATGTGCAGAATGTGGACAAGCACACATGGGCAACTATCACTGCTGCAGTGAAATAGCCACACAATCCGTATCATGCAGAGTCATATAAGTCATATGTACACTTTTAATATGAAATAGTATATGAATATACATGTTCATATATATGAATGTATGTGTGTGTGTAGTTTTTTTTTCTTCCCCCAAAAGGTCTCATTATGAAGCCCTGGCTGTCCTGGAACTCATTATATAGATCAAGCTGGCCTCAAAATCACAGACATATACCTGCCCTTTGCCTTCCAAAGTCATGCCCCACCACACCCAACTGTTCTTGTTTTTGAGACAGAGTCACAGAGTAGCCCAGGCTTGCTGGGAACTTGAGATCCTCCCGCCTCAATTTCCCAAGTCTTGAGGTTACAAGCATGCATACAGGCCAGGTATAATTTCCCTTCTCTTTTAGGTTAAATAATACTGCACGGTGTGCCTGGGCCACACTTTGTTAATCCACATAAGTATTGATGCACCTGAGTCACTTCTCCCTCATGGGCTACTATGAACACTATCTCATGAACAAAGGTATATTTGTCCTGGTTCTCTACAGAAGTGGAGTCAATAGCACAAATAGAAACAGAGTCGACAGTATACATACACAAATTTACTAAGAGGTATTAGCTCCTGCAATTATAAAGCTGAACAGTCACACAATCCACCGCCTGCAAGCTAGAAGTGCAGAAAGCTGTTGGCGTAGCATCTAAACACAAAGGCCTGGGAATCAGAAGGGCCTAAGGTGTAAATCCTCCCAGGGATTTTCCAGTGAGTACCATGAGCTCTGCTGTCTGAGGATGTGGCAGTGTCCTCCTCAAGCCAGGAGCGAATTCCCCATCCCTTTACAGTTTTGTCCTATCCAGGCCCCCAACAGACTGGACGCTACCCACTGCAAACCGACAGGGGTAGAGCACTTGCCTGACTGATGCAAGGGCCCTGGGTTCCATCTCCAACACAAAGTGACAAGAAAGGAATAAAAGAAACCCAAATGCCAATTCCTTCCAGAAACAACCTTACAAATCCTCCAGAAACAAGCTGAGCATGGTGGTTTCTGCCTGTAATCTCATAACCCAAGAATGTGAGGCAGGAGAACTGCTGTGAGTTCCAGGCCAGCCTAGGTTACATCGTGAGTTCCAGAAGCTGTGTTGCTATCGCCTTGGGATCTGGGTTT
>LOEQ01002698.1:31947-53525 GCA_001685075.1 Bramus lutescens
CCAGACAGGAGCACAGTGCCACGGCCCTTGGGAGACTCCAAGGCCAGCTGGTCAAAGGTGAGGATCTTACCCCCAGTCTTGAGGATGCGACTTCGGGCCCGGCTGCTCACCTGCAGTGCACACACCTTCCGTTTGGACACATCGAGAATCCTCACATCATCTCTGACCGTCCCCACAACCACAGCCATCTTGTTTTCTTGGCCAGAAAGCTTCATCTTTCCATCTTTCGGATCATCCGGGACAGGGACAGAGGTGGCCTGTTGATGTGACTTATAAATAACCTTTTCAGCACAACCTGATTGAAAGTGGAGTTGGTTTGCCTGGCCAGAAACCTGTACAGCTTGCCTAGCAGCCACAGGTAGATGTCCTGGCTCTTGGACTCCTTGCGCCGAACCTTTCCGTCCTTGTTGTGGCGGATGTCAACACCCATGATGGCGCCTCCTGCTCGGCCAGGTCCGGAAAGACGTCTTTGAGACTTTCATTCAGTGTATTTTGGTCATCTTTTTACCACCCTTCCCCCATTTCCTCCATTGTTCTTCTCTGTCTCCCTACACATCCACCTTCATGTTTTCTCTCTCTCTGTTAAAAATTAAAAACCAACCAAACACCATCCCTTTGAGTCCAGTCTGTATTGGCCACCTACTCCTGGGCACAGAGCCTGCCCATGGAATGTGGTCGGAATACCCACTGTCACACGAAGGAAAACCGTCCTTCCATTTTCCGGCAGCAGTCAGATGCCAACAGCTCCTTCATTAGGGCTGGGATTGAGTTTTTGGAGGTCTGTGTACGCTGTCACAGCTGCTGAGAAGTCACTCGGGCTGTCGGACTGTGTCCGGAGAGCGTTGTCGAAGCCGTCAGCACCTCTGACTCTTACATCTTTGCCTCTGCTCTTCTGCCTGGGTCCTTGAGCCTGGGGGTGGGGGGCGTGGTCCAGATATCCCATTTAGGACTAACTGCTCCGATATTTCCTAGTCTCAGCATGTAGACCAGTTTCCATCTTATTTTGAAAGACCCGCTCTCTCATCGCATCTGGAACTTTTTCTCTTAGGTGAGACCAGCCAGCCAGTGAGCTCCAGTGATCTGCCTGTCTTCACCCCTTCAGCCGCGGTCACGGACGCGCATTGCATGTTTGGCTTTTATATGGATGCTGAGGATTCGAACTCGGGTTCTCATAGTTGTGCAGCAAGCACTTCATTCACCGATCCATCCTTCCAGCTCCCTTTTTTGAGACAGGGTTTCTCTGTGTAGCCTTGGTTGTCCTGGAACTAACTCTGCCTCCTAAATGCTGGGATTAAAGGCATGTGCCACCAACCCCAGCTTCCCTCCCCCACCTTATAATGTATGGTCTCATTATGTGGCCCATGCTGTTCTTAAACTTGAGATTCTCTGGACTCAGCCACCAGGCCCAGCTTGGAAGCATTTACATTTGTCTTGCTGCTGAGACGTCTTACATTGTAGGCCAGGCTGGCCTGCACCTATATAGCCCAATTTGACTTTGAATTTGCAGTAATCCTTCTGCTTCAGCCTTTTGAGTGCTAGAATGTCAAGGTGAGCCACCAACCTTGGTGGTCTTTAAAAATTAAAAAAAAAGTGTGTGTATAATATGGCTTATAATCTTTGGTCACTCTAAGTTCACTCCCCAGGACCCACTTGGTGAATGGAAAGAAACAACTCAAAAGGAAAAAAAAAAAAGGAATCTAGGGTCCAGGGCCATCCTCTGATGCCACATTGCTAGCCCCACCCACCCCCACAACACAAACAAATAAATAAATGCAGAGAAAATTCGGTCCCCTTAGTTTTTCTAAACCTCATACTTTACCGTTTCCATCTTGGACTCTAATACATGATTCTCTTTCTTCTGAACCCCAAAGGTTGCACTTAAAGAGACAAAAGCTTATGTCGAAGGTCACAAATGCTAACTAAGGTCGGCCCGTGGAACCCATTATGGGAAATTCTGAACAGCCGAAGGCCTGATTGCGGTGTGCAACCCGGCTTACTGTGGTAACTCTCTCCAGCCCTGGGCAAATCGTATTGACTAAGATTGATGGCTGAGCAATCTGTGCTTTGCTAACCCGATGAATCAGAGAGCACTATGAGAATGTGGAGATCTTCATTGGCGAGAAGTGGAAAACTCCTTAGGGTAGGGAGGTCCCCCCTGAGAAATTGTACTGTTCCTGATGTAATAAGAGACTAGAAAGCCTTTTATTATGGGGTAGGTGTGGCAGCTGAGAAACGGAAACAAAGAAACGTGAGTCATACAAAATCCTCATTCCATGTCCTTTGGCCATGGTCAATCATTCCTGGGAGAGGGCTGGTGTACTCGGTGTGGTAGCTCTTGCTGCTGCGGACTGGAGCTTCCGGCCTGGTGGAGACGAAGCCGCGCACTTGTACTTCCGGCTGTTTAACACTTGCTGCTACGAGAGATGGAAACTTTCTCACTAGTAGAGTGGTCAGTCATGAGGGAAGCGACAGGAACAGCACACAGGTTTCTGCCTTCTCAGCTTCCTCAGAATTTACCCTCCCCCCTTCTGCTGGTCCCAGGTTTCTGCCTGAGAGGTTGGGGTACTCCCGAGGGGCAGGCTCACCCATTCTGCTATGGAGTTTAGCAGAAGCCTGCCTGTGCCTGCTCAAGCTGTTCACCACACCTCAGGGCTGGGCCCCAAGCAGCTTTTCAAACCTGATGGACGACCAGTCAGAACCTGTTTGCTGTTGACTAGTGGCCAAGTTGGAGGCCCCTGGTGCTGTGCTTCTCAAGATCCTGTTAATTGGCATGTTAAGAGACACAGAGCTGGGGACTCCAGAGAGGCACCTCCCAGAGGGACATTGATCTTTCTTTAGCTAAACTAACAAGACTTTTAAGTATACCGTAGAAAATAAAGGAAAATTCAAGATGAGAAACTTAAAAAATATCTTGGCTCTACTTAAAATTTCCCAACTTATTCCTACCCCCCTTCATCTTGATTTATCACCGAGGCTGGATTTGGATTTTTACAATCCTCCTGCTTGTGAGGGCTGAGATCACAGACAAGTACCACCATGCCTGACTCAACTCTTTCCTTTTCAATTCTTTTCTTGCATTGTGTTTAGTGTGTCACCACACCACACAGACAGAGGTCAGAGGACAAACTGCCCTTGCAGGAATCCATTTTCTCCTCCCATCAAGTAGGTTCTGGGCATCAAACTCCAGTTTCTAGGTCTGGTAGCAAGGTGCCTTTGCCCACTGAGCTATCTAGCTAGACCTTTTCTCCTTTAAAAAGAAAAGTAGGCAGTAAACATTTATTACACGTTTATCGGTTGCTTATGCCTTCTGGGTACTCTTTAGAAAGCAGAGTACTCAGGTCACTGGCAGGTTTGAAAGGACCCTCAGGCCCCACTTGGCTCTTCCTTACCAGAACATTTGTCCCCTCTCTGGAGTCCTGGATCCTCACCAAGCTCTCTAAGAAGATTCTCTTGCTAGACACATTTTGAGGCTGTTCCTCCTGACGCTTCCAGATCCATGACAGCATCCTTTCCCACCTGGTCCTGGGCTGCAGGCTCCATCTGTCCATGCTCAAACGCAGTGCTGAATGAGCCGTGAGGAGGGACCACTGTGGGAAGCGGCGGTGCTGGCCACAGTCACCATTCTGTGAATAACCTTCTCTCTGTGCACTTGGATCTGGAACATCTTTTTGTCCCTTATTTTTTGTGAAGTGTAGTTTTTTGCTAAACCTTCTAACATAGCTTGTGTCTTATTTACTGCTGTATAGATCATAATTAGTATTTTCTTGCTTCTTGAAGAGATTAAATATAGACCTGTTTTTATTATTCCGAGCTGTTCTGTGGTGCATAAGCAAGGAGGAGAGAATAGCTTTCCTTGAGTTCACCTTCCTTCTTAACTTTGCCAGGAAGCCAGCAGGACCCGAGCTCCTGAGGGTGGAGTTAGGGGTGAGAGGTGAAGTGCAGGAGGGCATTCTGAATTTAGGTACCTGGCAAATCGTTTAATCCCTACCTGGGGAATTACTACAGTAATGTGAACTGAACAGGAAGCAATGCAGAGCCAAGGAGCAGGGAGGGCCAAGTGCACAGCAGGAGTCAGGGTCAGGGGTTAGACTCTGCTAGCAAAGCTCTGAGCTGAGTAGAGCTTTTGCAGAAGCATCATTCCAGGAAACTAAGGGCCATACTTCCAAGATAACAAAGGAGAGTTAAAGCTCTTAAAGCTTTAATACCCTTTGTTCTCCCTAAGGAGTGTGAATGTGGCCTGTGTGTGTGAGTGTGTGTGTATGTGTGTGTATGGTGTGTATGATGTGAATATGTATGTGTATGTATGTGTCTCCCCCCTGCCCAAAACATTCAGGGCGGGGGGCCTAAGCCAGGCTCAGCTAGTCAGACCCTCCTCATACCTTCCAGCCTATCTCCAGATACCCAGGGCCTCAAGGGTCATTTGAGGGTTTTTGTTTCATGTTGTGACAATGTTTTAATTCTCAAGAGTCCTTTGGAGGCTCAGCGTGATGGTGTGACACCCAGGGGTGGTTCTCAGTCTCCAAACTGCACTGGTGGCAGTTGAGACCACCGCTGTCCTGGCCAGTGATGACAGCCTCCTTCTCTTCTTTTTCTGTGGTAACCTTTAAGCATGAGGACCTTTGACAAGGCCATTGCCTAGATTTCTGTGTTCCCTAGTTTCCCACAAAGCTAAGATTTGAAGACTTGATAGCCTCCCTAGGGCACTCCCAAGGGAAGGGTTCAAATAGCTGACGCTGGAGGAACCCTGACTCCCCCTTCCTGTTTCCAGGATGCTTTTAATCTGATAAACATTTCACTTTATTTATATTCCCTTTATAGGACCCTCGGCACCACCTAAGAAAATCAACAACTTGAACTTTGAGAATAGAATTTTCGAAGGAGAATGTGAGCCAGGTGTGCTGGCATACATCTATTCCCAGCACTGAGGCAGGAGGACTCCTGTGAGCTTGCAGTCTGGGTTGTAAGACCTGCCAAAGTGAGGGTTGTGGGGTATGTGTCCTGCCTCTCCACGAACCTTCATCTGGGCCAGATGTGCTGAGCTGCTTCTATTTTTTGCTTACAGAGAAGGAGGGGGAGGGTTCCTCTAGAGGGTGGGAGGATAATTTTTTTTTAAAGTTAATAGATTTTAAAAAGTTTTGTCAATAATATTTAAAAGTGATGAGAAGAAATCTAGAAATTCTAAATGGTGTCAACTGTCAAACAGAGGGGTTAATTGGCTTAGCAGCTGATGTCACCATCGCCTGGGAGTTCAGAATTTCCTGAGAAAGGCTGAATGGCTCCTAAGATACCCTGCCATGACTGTCACTCCCTTGCTCACCATAGCATTTAGAGTTAGGGATGAGGAGTGTTTCTCTCCACACTCTGTAAATCAAGCCAACAATTCTATCTCTAATCAGGATGGAGCCTGTATTTCAGCTGAAAGCAAATATTTGTGTTACAAATGAAATGGCTCATTTTATAATAGAGTCTACCTCCTCATGGGTCTCGTGGTGTGGCCGCTTCTATGAATGGAACTTAATCTGCTGTAGATCAAGGCAGCAAAGCCGCTTGGGTGAGGGATCGCTACTGGCAGGTGAGCCCCATAATTCATTGAGATAGTTTTTTAAAAAGCTTATACTATTTCTTAAACATTCATTATGAACGTTGATTCCAAGAAGCAAAAGAATCCACATTTTTGGAATTTACATCCCAGGTCACTTCATACATATGTATATATGTTACCATTTCTGGGGAGACACAGACATGCTGCTAGCCACTCCTGATAGAGAACTGACGACGTAGCAAACACAGATACCTCTAAAGTCCAACTTGGTCAACCAATGGGTTTGATTTAGGTCACTTACAGGAACAGAAAAGACCCAAAGAGAGCTGCGTCACCAAAGTCCACCCCAGCATGGATGACAGCTCCCAGCAGCTGGGAACTTGGAGCATGAGGCATAACTTGCCGGCAGCTCAAGAGATTTCAGAGCGTCTCTTTTAGGTAACTCAAGTGGTCTGAGACTTTTCCAGATGGCTTGGCTGTTGTCTGCTTTTTCTAGGCAGCTCAGCTGGTCTGAGAGTCTCTTAGCGACCCTCACAGCTTGCACACAGTTGGGGACCTAGAGGGCTAGTGTATCTGCTGGCTTTCTGGGACTTCCGGAAGCCTTTGAGTTGTTTACTTCCTAAGCTTAGTTGTCTGCTTCCTTAAAAAGCTTCCCTGCAGGATGGAAGGCTTCACCTTCCCTTAAAAAGCCCTATTGTCTCACCTCCTCTCCAAGATCCTGTGGAATAGGTCCCCTCCAAACTGGAGGGTTTTCATCTGGGAAGAAACTGGTACACAGCAGTGAAGGAAGATCCTAGTACAATTGAAGGCGTCATGTCTTCAGAGATCCTCTACCACTGTAGACCTGAGTCACAGGGAATTGATTCAAATGGTTCCACAGCAGAGAACGGTTCGGTTCGTTGTTCCATTTCATGGGGACAATGGTGGCTTGGTTCTAGGATTGGTTTGCTCAGGGGAAAGTCTTAGATCCTGCCCATTTTTGTACCTATCACCTTCTGTGTTGTTCCCCATGGCTATGACAATCAGATGTCCTGCACCAGAGGAAAGGAGTGGTTTCTTCAGGCCTATTTTTTTTTTTTTGAACAGCCTAAGAATTCCTCCCAGTGCAGGTTCCACTCGCTGGCTCAAACTGAATGGAGATCCCCGAAGGCTTACATTAAGATGACCTTTTCAGAACACAGGGTCTCGGGGAGACAGCTTCTTTACACGGAAGGAAGAAAAGGAGTTAGCAGCCATTCACTGCTGTATGTCATGTCAGCTTGTCTCCGTTCGTAAGTCTCCCCGCAGAGTCCCTGAGCTCCAGGGGACTGTCTCGTCTCACCCACCACAGGCGTCTTCTCTTTAACCTGCACCCCATCAGCTGCCCCCACTTTACCTCTCCAGTGTCCTCTATTAAAAACTTGAGAGAATCCTGTTTCTGTGAACATGACTGGGAGATCAGGATCCCACCTACTCATTAATTCTTTTGTGGTTCTTAAATTTTATTTGGAGAGGGGTTAAAAATAAAATACTTACTTGTTTTTTATTGATGTTCATATGCTTGAGTTTATATGCACCATATGTGTGAGAAAACCCTCAGAGGCCAGAAGAGGAGATAGGATCTCATGGAACTGGAGTTATAGGTGGTTGTGAGCCACCATGTGGATGCTGGGAACCGAATCTAGGCTCTCTGCAAGACTTGTAAGTGCTCTTAACTGCTAAGCCATCTCTCTAGTGTGTCCTGCCTTAAAAGAATCTCATGTAACCCAGGCTGGCTTTGAGCTCTCTTTGTAGGCAACACTAGCCTTGAACCCCTGATTCTCCTGCCATTACCTCTCAAGTGCTAGGATGATAGGCTCCTGCCACCATGCCCAAATGAACACACATTTCCTAAGCATCTAGTAAACATCAACCTGGACTTGAGCTGAGGGTATGAAGACATTAACACACAGCTTCTGTCCTCAAGGACTTTATTCAGAATACAGGCAGACAGGAAGCCGCCCAGCGCTGAGGTCATTACCAAGCAGGGCTACAAGTAGAGAAGGGAGAACTTTGGATTCAGTCAGGGAACTGCAGGGACAGTGCACGTGCAAGGTAGACTGGAGGCCAAGCTTTCGAAGGCATTTCTTAATAATGTCACAACTAATTTTATCAAAAGCATCGCTTCGGGGGCGTTAGTTACAACACCAGATGTTAAAACATAATGTTAAACATTCTACTCTCTTGGAATGTTTCATTTGAATCTTTTTATAGAGAGAGAGAGAGAGAGAGAGAGAGAGTCTCTCTCTCTCTCTCTCTCTTTTCACTCAGAATCTTGCTATGTAGCTCATGTTGGCCTGAAACTTGCAACCATTCTGCCTCCGGAATACTGGGATTACAGATAAAAGTCACCATGACAGCTCTGCCTGTATCATTTTTACTTGTCTCACAGCTGATGGAGAAATCAGGGAGCTACCATGTGATGTGGAGAGTCCTGGTTGTTGAGACTCACCCTGGGTCTCAGGTGTCTTCTGTTCTTCTCCACATGTCCATCCAGTCACTGCTGACATCGATTGTCCTCGGTTCCTTATTGTTCACAGAACATCTCCTGTCCTTCAGGGAGGCCCCTGCTCACATGTTCCTATCACAACCATGCAAATGATGCCACAGTTTGCAATTTTGTCCTGTCCCTCTTCCAGATGTTGATCTCAAATTTCCACACTCTGTGTGGATATTTCCGGCTGGGTGTATTGCTAGAAACACTTAAAGTTAGTGTATCCTCCTCCCTCACCATCCCACTGCTCTCTTACTTTTATTCCTAATATTTATTCAATATGAATAAACGACTCTCACATGAATGTGATTCTCATCTTCTCAGCAAAGTGCTTTCTGATTACTTTTCAGGCAAAAAAAAAAAAAAGTAAATATTTCCTGAGTAGCTGTTATGGGACTTGGCCTTGGCCTTGGCCAGAAGGCATGAGGAGAGCGAGCTGCTGAGTCCTCTGTCCCACAAAGCATCTGTTCAGGAGGAGTGCTAGGAAGGCACTTGAACTCTGACTGTCTGGTAAAGACAAAATGACAAAAACGTGACAATTATGTGCCCGGAAGGGAATGTGCTGGGTGCAGCTGCCGTCCCAGGGGCTTAACACAGGACAGCTTCGTCTTGATGTGCAGTGTGGGAACAAGCTTGGGTCCTCACACTCCTTGCTTTCTCTCCCCTCTATTGAGACAAGATCTCATTTTGTAGCCAGGCTGGCCTCAAGCTCATGGTGATCCTTGTCTGGCTGATTTCCCTTCTTCCTCCTCCTCTTTCATCTTGAAAGTGTTCCTCCATACCAAGTATATGTGATGTTAGGGATTCTTTTGGGAGGTGGGGGGCAGGGAGCTGGAGACAGGGTTTCTCTGTGTAGCCCTGACTGTCCTGGAAATTGCTCTATAGACCAGGCTGGACTTGAACTCACAGAGATCTGCCTGCCTCTGCCTCCTGAGTACTGGGATTAAAGGTGTGTGCCACCACTGCCTGGCTCTTGGTGTTAGGGATTTAACCCAGGGTCTTGTACATGCTAGGTGAGCACTCCACTTACTAAGAGATTCCCCCCTCCTTTTTTTTATACAGGAGAAAATTAAGGCACAGATGGTTGTAAAAATACTCACCCAGGACTACAAAGTTCATAATACATTTACTTCCATTAAAACCAAGAATATGATTTTGTTTCAAATTCTGTGTAGCGTCAAAATAAAATATTTGACTTTAAATGGAACAATAAGTACTCATATATGTACTTTTCAGCAATATTAACATTCTGGAGAAATATGATGAAAACCTCGCTAATATAATACAAAGCAGTGTACATTCTTTGCTTGCTTCTGGCTCACATGTGGCTTGGCACAGCTATCTTTACATAAACCAGTGCTGATTTTGTACATCATAGATTTGGGTATATTAATCTCGGTTATTAAAAATATTGTGTCTAAAATATTATTTTCCTTGGATCATGAGCTGTTTGAAACCTCCTTAAATATTGTGCTTGAGGCAAGTGCCTTATTCCAGCCTTGATGGGAGTACAGTGCCGAGCCAGGTCATCCACTCCAGTGTTGTACTTTTGACGGTTACTCTACCCATGTCCACCGTTGCTGGGTTTATGTCCATGTCTTCTTTAGCACGGCCTTTTCCGATTAAACCGTAAATGCCTTGAGGGTAAATATCATTCATCACTGGGCCTTCCAGAGTTTCCAGAATCCTCTAGCGCGGTGATTGGTTGGCACAAAGGGTATTTCCCAGGGGCTGGCATCACGTGGAGCTTTGCTAGCTCTCTGAGCTTCGCCATCACCACCAGCTACCTTTACCACAGTTTAAAGGCTTTTCTTTCTTTATGGCAAGTTTCCCTAATATTTGGGCAAGTGTCTTCAATTTCATAAAAATAATTATCCAAACAACCAGTGTCATATAAAGATAAGCATGAACATGGTTGATGAAGACACTATGCAAATAAAACACTTTCTTTCACCAAGTGTTTTAGTGATAATTCTAACACTTTTCAGAATAATATGGCCTTTGAGAAGAAAAATTCCAATTTTTTTCAGATTTATTTTTATTTTACATGTATGAGTAGTTTGCCTTCATGTATGTCTCTGCACCCATATGTGCCTGGTGCCTGAAGAGGCAAGAAGAGGGTGTTGGATCCCCTGGAACTAGAGTTAGAGATGGTTGAGAGTAGCCACGTGGTTGTATTGTATGGTATTCACCAGAGTAGATGCTCAAACATGGGTTTAAGGCAGTACAAAGTCTTTATTAGCTGGCTGGCAACTACATTGGGTGTTCAGGATCCCAGTGTAGCCCCAAACCTTTCTCAGGGTGAACTTTTAAGCACAAAATCCGTGTCCTGGGTTGACATGCTTCAGTTAACAAGACCAGTCAGCCAAAAGGCAAAGTTAGTATATTTAGAGACTTTCCCATAACTGGGCTTTGATGGATCAGGCCTTTGTTTTAGTTTTGGCAGGTGGTGCTGTCTACGTGCTGAGTTTTACATCCTGAATGGGTACATCATGGAGTCAGTTGAGCTAAAGTCTAGAGGCCTACTAAGGTCTGGGGCCCTGTTACAGGAGCTAGGAATCAAACTCAGGTCCTCTGGAAGAGCAGCAAATGCTCTTAACCACTGAACCATCCCTCCAGCTCCAACCCAGAGTTTTGTAAGTGAACAGATCTTGTAGAGAGGAGTGGAATGTTCCTTGGCATCATTACCGACGCTTGAGACGCAGTAGGTAGTTCTGGAGCCCAACTCTCTGCCCACTGGAGCTCTGCTCACTACCTTGTCCTCTTCCCCTGTGGTTGTACCCACTCCTTGTAGTAACTTCACACCCACTCCCTGTAGTAACTGCTCTACCGGCTGGTCGGGTTTTCTCTAGCACTCCTTCCGGGAGTGAGCGGAGGCTGAGGATTTTCTCTTCTGACACTGGGCTACTAGAAACATGTTTTTTTTTTTAAAGAGAGAGGATTAGTGGTGAGTGTAGTAATTTCTTCAGGGCACATTACATAAACTCTTGAGAGCTCTCCCCAGGGTAGGGCTCTTGAAGACAAAATAAACAAAACAAGGCACTAGGGAATACTCAGTACAGGTGACTTGCCTGTCGGTTTCCTCACCATTCTTTCTCCTCGTCCCTTTCTTCCTCCTCCTTCTCTTCTTCCTCTCTTCCTTCTCTTCCCCCTTCCTCCTCTTCTTCTTTCCCTTTTTTTCAGAGGTTTTTTTGTTTGTTTGTTTTTTCAAGACAGGGTTTTTCTGTAGCTTTGGTGCCTGTCCTGGAACTAGCTCTTCTAGACCAGGTTGGCCTCAAACTCACAGAGATCTGCCTGCTTTTGCTTCCCAAGAGCTGGTATTAAAGGCGTGCGCCACCATCGCCCGGCTCCCCCCCCCCTTTTTTTCTCTAGACAGGTTCTCACTGTGAAGCCCAGGCTGGCCTGGAACTTGGTACCCCCACCCCAGCATCCCAAGGGCCAGGTAACCCACTTGTGAAGTGAATTGAATACATGATGTCACATTCACTTGTTGGGCTGTCAAGATCTTCTGACCCACGTTCAGTTTCTCTTGGATTTCAGTTCTGTGTGCTGCACCTAGCCATTTAGTTTCTTGTTTTGACAAAAGAGACTTCTGAGAGTCTGCTTGGAAGTTGGAATGTTATGGGTGCTTCTGACTTATTCAGGGAGTAAAACACTGCTCACGGTCTGTTCAGAAACCACATCCGTACAAGACAAAGCACCGTGTGATCACTGAACCGCTGCGGGCATTAGGAAGTGCGCCTACGGTTTGTCTCACTTGAAGAAATGGGGGGTAAAGAGAACTGGCTGAGGAAAGTAACTTTGCCGAATGCAGCCTTTCTGTTAGCTTTCTGTCTGGAAAACCCCATGCTGGTCTTGGTGAAAACACAAGCTCATACATTCTGGGGTAGAAGAAGCACCCCTGAAAGTCTGGGGAGGGGGAAGCTCAGTGGTTCAGTGTTTTCCTAGTGTGCCCAAGACCCTTGGTTTGATCGGAAGTGCTCTAAACAGAACTGGGGGTTGGAGGTATGGTTCAGTGGTTAAGGCACTTGCTGCTCTTCCAGTACCCACAGAGAGTAGCACACAACCACCAGCAGGTCCAGCTCCGGGAAAGCTGGCCTCCACTGGCACCTACATAAATGTGGCACACACACACACACACACACACACACACACACACANCCTTCACACCAATGCACATAAAATAAAGATAAATAAATCATAAAAATTAAAAAAGTAAATAAAATAAATATAAAAGGAGAAAGAAATAAATATGGAATTGGAGTGTGTGATTTTCCCAGAGCAGTCAATTAGCTGCTCTATTCTTGTTCACCATCCAAGCTACTGTAGACTGAGGCCATGTTTAAAAACAAGGGGGTTAAAAACTCAACACTGACCAAGTCCGTCCAAGCATCTGCTCTAACAAGCTGAGCAAGTCACTGAGGTTAGATTGAGGTGCTGGGATATTTACTCTCCACACATGGCAAAGAATTGGTGCAAAGTGAGGTGATGGGGTGAGGTGGACATTTAAGTCCTGGTGACACAGTACCCCCTCTCTGGGTTTTCAGGGAAACCGGTGATGGGTTTGTAAACCAGGCAGACAGAACTTCACTGAGGTGTGTCATGCTCACATGGGGGATAAAACCGCAAACAATGATCAGCATTTGGATTTGCCCACTTCCAGGTCAGTGCTTCACACAAGACAAAGGTGAGGAGGACTTCCAGGGGGGTTACGGTTACGGGCAGAGTCTGGTCCAACTTACGGCAAACCTTGCTTCCCAGGGATACAAAAGCTTGCTATAGGGCTCAACCTTTCTATCTTTCATCTTGAAGCAGGGTTGAATTTTTTTTTTAAATCAAATTAACAGCCAGGGAGTGTTTTACCTGCCTGACTGGTTCATACTATTCTGTTCAGACTTGGGTCAGGAGTTTCTTCACCCTGCTGGGTGTGGAAGGCCGTGACTCACAGGGAGAGATGATGTCTCCAGATGTTACAGCATGAGTGGGGACTTCTCAGTTTGGCCTCCGCCATTTTGTTCTTCCTCGGTCTCTCTTAGATATTGACATGGCTGCTTGTTCCTAAGGAGAACCAGTGAGATGAGTATTCAAATATTAAGTCCTTTCTCAGTGGAGAGGAGGAGGGAGGCAGAGCTGAAAGGGCAAAGGGAACTGGAAACTTTTCTGTCTGTTTGGTGACGTTTCCTTTGTCCAGGATGGTGGTGCCTTTGTGCACAAATAGAACAAGGAAATCTGAATGAAAATATCCACAAATGAAGCTATTAGTGCCTTGTCTTCCCCGACTCGGTGACCTGCTTGGTCTAGTGTGGCTCAGAGGAGCCATCTTACTCAATTACATTTCATTCTACTACCTCCTGTCGCTACACTCTTACAGGCCAAGGACGTGCCCAGAATCCTGCTGACTGCAACTGGGCATCAAGTTTGAAGTAGGGGTGGAGGTGTGGATGGAGTTGGGTGGGCGTCCAATGGGATAGTGAGGGCTAGAAACCAAACATGGGTGCATCCTGCTATCCCCAAAGCTTCTTTTAGTTTGCAGGCTCAATTACTGGGTTCTATTACCTCCCATAGGCTGGTCAGGGACATGCTGGTCTCCTGGCATTCCTCCTGCTTCAACCACCCACATGCAAGGATTACAAAGCCTAGGATTACAGGTATGAGCCACCACACCTGACACTCCAAGACATTTTTAGAGCCGGTAGCTTGTATTTCTTGCTGAAAGCACCCTTCCTCACTCCCCATTTCTTTCTCTTAAGGTTACTAGTCTATCAAGAGTTACCCCTGAAGGCGTTTAGATTAGGCATTCTGTGTACTTGGCTCTAAGCCTAACTTGACCTACAGGACTAACAGGGGAATTACCTAAAAAATACTGTTTGGGATCACATGGTGCCCCCCAACATTTAAAGAAGAATTAATAGCAATATGGCTTCAGTTATCCCCTCCCCCTGCAAAAAATCAAAGAATGCATGCTTCTTAATTCATTCTGAGAGCCCAGCCTCAACCTGAATCTGAAGCCTGAAAAGGGTACCTCAAGAAAATCAAGCTACCCACCAGTCTCTGGGGGAATATAGATTTGAAAGTCCTCTAATGAATAAAATTCAGCAACGTATTCAGAGGGCTGCACACCATGACCAAGTGGGGTTTATCCCCAAAAGGCAAAGTTGGTTCTACATATAAAAATTAATCAGTGTAAACTAATGGATTAATAAAATGGAAGAAAGGATCAGGCGACCCTCTGAACTGATTCGGAAAACACGTTTGTCCTAATCCGATACCCTTTCATGTTATAAAACATCCAGTAAACAAGCAACAGAAGGGAATGTCTTCACGTAATGAAGACCACGTGAAAAATCCAAGCAACATTACTTAGAGGGGGAGGAGAGGCTGAGTGTTTCTTCAATCCGGAACAAGAGCTGTGAATACTGAGTACAGTTCCACACAATCATGATTGTTATAATATCTGAAGTAGCTCAAGCAGGTAATTAGAGGACATAAGAGACACAGAAATTGGAAAAATTAGAAATAAAACAATCTGTTTGCAGATGGTGTGTTCTTATCTGTAGGACATTTTAAAGATTCCACTCATAAAAAAAAGAAAGCAGGGGGCTAGGGATGTCACCCAGGACACTTGCTAGCACATATGAAACTCTGGGTTCGTTCTCAACATCACAGGTAGTGACCTGGTGGTGGTGAAATATGGAATTCAGCACATGGGAGATGGAGGCGGGAGGATCAGGAGTTCAAAGACATTCTTGATTACATAATAAGTTTGAGGCCTGTTTGGGCTACTTGAGACTTTTTCAAACACACACATACACAAATACACGCATGCACACAAAAAACACATTGCCATTAATACCAGCATCAGCACCACCAACAAAAACCCAACTAAACTGAAACATGAATTCAGCATACTTGCATGAAAATTTAGAAAAGAATTCCACTTCCAATGGTATCATAAAGTGGAACATGCCTGAGTCATCTTAACCAGCATGGCCTATGACTTCTGCACTGCAAACGGTGCAGTGTTGCTGTAAGAAATTAAAGACGACAGAAGCACAGAGAAAGACACTCTGTTTGTGGACTGGAAAATTCAATATTGTTAAGATGAAAATGGTACCCCAAATCATATGCCTACTTTATGCAATTCTTATTGTCTCAGTGGCATTTTTTAGCACAGAGATTTAAAAAATCTATTTTAAAATTCATACAGAATTTTAAAAAAAAACCCAAATAGCCAAAATAATCTTGTAAAACAATAAAGTCAAAAATCTTACTATGAAGCCATGAAAACAGCATCAAAAACAAAGACAGAAAGCAATTGCTGTCATGGACAGAAAGAAATGTTTGTGGATTATTGCTGGGAATGCAAAATGGTGCAGCTACTTTAGAAATCAGTTAAGAACGGCCGGAAGTTAGAAGCCGCGGTCAAGGCAGTTTGAAGATTGGTGCAAGGGTATCTACAAGGGACTAGCGAGCAGTCACAAGAAGGAAGGAAATTCAGAAGCATACTATGAAAATGGGCAATGTTGACAACATCATGCCTGTGAAACACACCAGACTCCAAGGGACAGATGTGGTAAGGTGCCCTGCTATAAGGTCCTGTCCTGGTCAGTTTTTTTTTTTTTGACACTTTGCTAAAAAGCGAAGTCATCTGGAAAGATGGAATCTCAGTTGAGAAAATGCCACCATTAGATTGAACTATAGGCAAGTTTTGGGGGGACATTTTCTTGATTAAAGATTGATTTGGTAGGGCCCAGCCTACTATGAGCAGTGCCACCTCTGGGGCACATAGTTCTGGGTTGTATAAAGAAAAAAAAAAGGCAAGTTGAGCAGGTCACAGAGAGCAAGTCAGTGAACAGCTCTCTTCCGTGGCCTCTGCTTCAGTTCCTGCCTCTAGGTTCCTGCCCTGACTTCCCCTCATGGTGGACTGTGATCCAATGAGTAAACAAATAAACCCATTCCTCCTCCGTTGTTTTCGGTCATGGTGTTTCATCTCAGGAATAGGAAGTAAGGCAAGACAAGTGCTGAGGACCAGATAGACAGGATAGTGGTAATAAATACACAACATTGTGAATCTGTTCAATGCCATTGAGATGTACATCTAAAATTATTATAGTCAAGACCGGGAAAACATTACAGTGGTAAATTCCATCCTGTATATTTTGCCACAGTAAATCTGTTTTAACGCTGCACAGTCCAGGGTCCCATCCTGAGAAGAGCTGAGAGGCTGATGCGGCAGGTATGAGGTGGGAGCCTGCGGAGGAAGCTAAGGGAGGAAACAGGAGGAGACAGAATCAGGGCAGAAACTAGTCTAACTTCTTTCTGAACATCCAGAGAGAGGACTCTGTCCTCTTGTGCCCATCTTCTCTTTCTCCGGGGAGTTTGGCCTTGTGGGAGGGTAGCCCTGTGCTGGGGATGTTTTCACATTCCAAAGGTGGGTAGCTGGAGGGAGAGCTAAATCTGTGGGAGCGCTGGCATGCCCCACCCTTGGGCAGATTAGTTAATTATTGAAAAGTGTTGCAAAGAAGCACATCCAGGAGCTTATTCACTGGCCGCGTGGGAGTTGACATTTCTGAGGGGGTCCCAAGAGCTCCTCAAGGAAGCTGCAGGACAAACTGCCTTCCACTGGTCAGGCATGCTGATTGGGTCCAGACTCTTGCAGAGAATTCTTGTGTCCTGCCTACCGAGAGAGAAGTTAAATATATCTTGTGGTCCGGTTTGTGAGGTCTTTTCGTTTAGTAAGTTTGTAAATCTGAGACAAAGTCTCATGTAGCTCAGGTTGGCCTCACACTAGATGTGTAATCAAGGATGACCTTAAACTCTTGATCCTCCTGCTTCTGAGTCTCAAAGGGCTGGGATTACAGACATCCACCACAATGCCTTATTTTATGACATTTATTTGTGTGCATGGTCATAGGTGGGTGCATGCTACAACGCTTTCGCTTTCGTGGAGATCAGAGAATTTGTGAGGAGTTGGTTCTCCTCTTCTACCATGTAGGTCCTGGGAACTGAACTCTGGTTGTTAGGCTTGGAGGAAAACTCATTTAACTGATGCGCCATCTTGTAGACCCACTGTGCCCCATTTATGTGGTGTCAAGTTTATTTATGAACCCAGGGCTTCATGCTAGGCAAGCACATGATAGCTTGTACGTTTACAACTCAGTGGGAGGTCTTAGACAAGGGAATTGTAAGGTCTTTGATAAATAAGCCACAGCAAAATTAATTTTTAAGTTTCTCGTGCTAATTTCTTTTAGCTAATTTCTTTTATTATTTTTAATGTTTACATTCAAATAATTTATATGGAAGCAGGATCATAGAATATGTTCTGTTTGGATGGATTTTTTTTTTTTTTTTTNTTTTGGTCTGAGAAGGGTTTCTCTGTATAGCATTGGCTGTCCTGGAACTTGCTTTGTAGACCACTTCGCCACGCTGGAGTCAACTCAGAGATCTGCTTGCCTCGACCTCCAGTGTTAGGATTAAAGAAGTGCACAATCACTGCCTGGCAGGATGGGTTTAGAAAACAAAACAAACAAACAAACAAATGCCGCATTTTAGAGTTTTTTCTGCATTACTAGATAGGATTTTCTCTGATTCCCTACAATAGACACATTCCTTCCAGGTTGTATGATGGAAGTGCAGCTTTATCACCCCTCCTCTAGCAAAGGGCACATGTGGGCTTCTACTTTCCACCACTCCAAACAGTGCTGCAAGGAACATTCTTGTCGAAATTTATGTGCATATGGTGAGTGTTTCTGAGGGCTGTGTTCTTAGGAGTGGACTTTCTGATGCATAGGGCATGCACATCTCAGGTCTTGATCAGAAATGCCACATTTCTTTCTGAAAATCTGCTCTATTTTATACACTTGCTATTATTGTAAGCCCCGAATAATATCATTTTAAAAGATTTATTTATTTTTATTTTACTTATTTATGAGTGTTTGCCTGCATGTATGTCTGTGTGCCAGGTATGTACCTGGTGCCTGTGGAGGCCAGAAGAGGATGTCAGATCTCCTGGAACTGGACTTATAAACAGCTGAGAGTCACCCACCATGAGAGCGCTGGGAAATAGACCCAGGTCTTCTGGAAGAGCAGCCACTGCTACTAACCACAGAGTTGATGCTCTGGTCTTTAAGGATTATACATTGCCATCATGTGCAGGAACAGCCAGTGTCATTTTCAATGTCACTGCCCTGATGTACCAGCTGGGCTCTCCATTCTAGTATATCAGTGTCGACCACTTGTAATTTTTTCATCACCTTTTTCTTGAATTATAAAAACATTTAAAATGTATAAAATACAGTGTACTGCTGAATTTGCCCGAGGTTCCTTCTTCCTCATAAGCAGGTAAGGGAACAGAATAGTATCAGATGTCCTACCATGCTGAAAATGACCAGTGTCCTGACATTTAGCTCCTACAGACTAGTCACGTCCATTTCTCTCTTTATATAATTGGAAGCATATCCTTTATTCAACATCACATTTGAGCTACTCCCTTACTTGTGTAGAGCTGTGAGATATTTATTTACATTGCTCATTATATTCCATTATGTGAGCACACCACATTTATTTACTGATGGGCAGTTGGGTAGTTTCCAACTTTTAGCCATGAGCATTTGTGTGTATGTATGTCTTTCGGTATACGTGTGCACACATTTCTGTTCTTGTATGTATGTAAGGAACGAAACTCCAGGATGAGGAGCAAGCGCTAATCAACTTGATCGAGTTGTCTGTGACTTCCCTATGACTACTTGTTCACTTACTGTTGGGTGTCTTGAGCCTCACTATTGATCTGCATGTGTCCCGTTTGTTCTGCGTTTGAATTCTGTGCTATTCTGCGAATAGTTTCTCTTAGTCTTTGTTTATAGTACTTTTTATTACACAGAGTCTAACGCTTTCATATAGTAAAATCTATAATTGGTTTTCCTAATGTTTTCTGCATTTTATATTTTGCTTGAAAGCTCTTCTCTGTCTCATATTATAATAATCCTCGTTCATTCCTTTCAAAGAGTCCCTTCAAAGAGTCCTTTTATTTCAGTTTTGCATTAGGCTTTCTAATCAGTCTAGATTTTATTTTTGAGGGTGAGAAGTAGAGACTAATTAATTATCTTGCACTCGGGGGATGAATAAAATTAAACCATTTATTGCTTAGACCTTTTAATATCTATTTTTACCATCTCAAAATAGAGGATAACATCAAAGAGATAAGAAAGTGTAAAAAAATTTTTTTTAAAGCTCATTTTTTTTTCCACTCCAGAGGCCTCCCTTAAGTGACTCTCCTCATTGCCTCAGTGAGGCAAACGTTAAACGGTTTGTGCGGCTGCTCAAGCTGCATTGGAGAAAGCATTCAGTCGCTGTTTACCCTGTTCTTACAGAACGTGGAATGTGGTCTCATGAATCTGTGTGCCTAGCAGAAGAAAGACACTATCCTGGAGCCTCCCAGTAGCCTGAACACAGGGGATGGGAAGCCCACACCTTCCCAAGCCTCCAGTTCCCCTTAATCTGAGCAGAAGTCTCTGATTGTGTGTGTCCTCTGCTCCGATCCTCTGCAGAGAAAACTAGCTTGAGTTTACAACCCCCCCCCAACTTCCTGTAATGACTTCCTCAGGCAAAGCTGACCAGCAGAAACCATGTTCTTGGCTGTCTGTGGGATCTTAAGAGGAAAGAGTGTCTTTGAAGCTGCTCCATTCTCCCCCTAAATCTGAAATGGGTCACACATGGCAGGCCCGTGCAGACTCTCAGGGTGAACTGCTCCGCATCTTGCGGGCCCCTCCCTGCCCCTACACGCTGGTGGTGAAGACTGATGTCTTGTTAGCTTAGTGAACAGGTTGCAGGAGTCTGTGTAAGGTGGGGAGTGGAGACATCCCTCTGCTCATGACAAAGAGCTAGCTAGAGGCTGTGGAGCTGACTATGCTGTTGGCTGAGCTCCAGCGGTGTCATTCAAGCGGCCAGAAATGACAAGTTCAGCTGCTTGCCTTATAGTTTCCCATTCTAGGGGTTTTCTGGTGCTTTTCTTGAAGCAATGGGGTCTTCTGCTTTCACTCCTTACATCACCAACTCTGTGTGTGTGTGTGTGTGTGTGTACATGTGTGTATATGCACCACAGAATTTTCTGCATTGGTATGTTTTACGGCGATGCGGACTCTCAGAGCCAAGCGCAGCTATCCTGTTGGGGCCAGTTGTTTCTGCTTTCTTCAGGACTCTGTTTCAGCAGGATCAGAGGGAGATGAGCTCAGGTGGAGCCAGTCTACCCTTTTGTAGAGGAACAGGTGTATTTTTCCACAAACTGGCGGGGGAAAAGATGTCTTGGAGTTTTGAGGAAGTCAAGGGTGAAGTCAGCGGAGACAGTTATTTATATCCATGTGATTTATCTTGAGAGCCCAAGCTTCCATTCTACCATCATCACGGAACCAGTTCAGAGAAGAGGAAGGGCATAGCTTGCCTTGTTGAACATCAGCTGTACTAAGAATGTCTAGTGTGGTGTGAATTTCGGGTGATCTGTACAGGGCTGTATGCTGCTAGAAGGGTGACCACATCTTCCTCCTTCAGCCTGCTCTGTGGATATAACGGTTCACTTCCAGTTAGTTGATCCACTGACACTCAATTCTATTTTCTTCTAATTTTCCCAACATGATCCACAATGTGAGCAGTCTGGTGTGTGTGTGTGTGTGTATGTGTGTACATGTGTGTTTGTGTGTGCGCACATGTGTTTGTGTGCATCTGTGTGTTGGGGGGTTGAATTATCATCAAATTCAAAATAAGGATGTAGGACTCTAGCAAGCACCAACAAGACGGAGTTAAGAATCCCTTATTCTCTATCATATTAGATAATGTCTTCTGTCACCAGTGTCCATCTTTACAGCACTTGAGTTCCGACATTTTCTTCCCCCCAGGCTCTTTCCGTTATGGGAAGTGAACGTGTTTGGGGATAAACATGACAGAATTGTGAGGGAGAAACTTGGCAGTGAGATGCACTGTATGATAGGCTTGACAAGAATAGAGAAACAACACACCTCAGTTTTTCCTCAGACAGTTCTCAACTTCTGGTTCAGAAACATGACTCAGAAGCCACAGAAGGGGAAGCACCCCTCAGCTCAGAGAGGGCTCTTGCAGCTAGTCGTCACTAAGGAGCCAACAGTGGCCATTTCCGCATAGCAAGATCTGAGGCAGAGCCTAGCCCTACTCTACTGGGCGTGTCAGGGACCGAAAGAGACAGTTTGTCCTTCATAATGAGAAGAATTGGGGTAAATGTCTAAAAGGCAAAAGTCTGTAATGATGAGGCAACGAGAAACTCTAAGTGGCAGGAAGCAGGCGTGCGTTGGCATAAATATTGAGATTTTTCTGGGGTTTGCTTAACCCCAGCCTTTGAAAGTTTGCCTTTTACGAGAATGAACATGGTTTAGTAGTGAGCAAATATTAGTTCACGTAATTAGAACCTGTTGAGTTGAACAGGAAACATTCAGTGGAAATCTGCAGGTGCTTACAAGCAAAGCTGAAGTAGGAACATCTTGGTATGTTGATCCCCTCTCT
>LOEQ01002698.1:63907-75032 GCA_001685075.1 Bramus lutescens
CTGGTGCCCTCTTCTGGCCTTCAGGCATACACAGACAGAATATTGTATACATAAAAAAATATTAAAAAAATAGCTCCAAGTCCAATGACAAAACTCTGCCTCAAAGGAATGAGGCAGAGAATGGTAAAGGAGAATACCTGATGCTCACACATATATCATATTCACACACACACACCCAAAACACATTCACACATACACCACACACTCACATACATATACAACACACACACCACACAAATATACACCCCACACACATATACAACACATATCACATATATACAACACATATATACATACACCACTCACAATATACACCACACACATATACAACACATATCACATATATACAACACATATATACATACACCACTCACAATATACACCACACACATATACAACACATATCACATATATACAACACATATATACATACACCACTCACAATATATACCACACACACATGCGCACACACACACACACATACAAGGCACACACATGTATATACAACACATATACCACACACATATACAGCATGCATGCACACACACACACAGACACCAGCATGTCTGAGACAGTCCTTCGAGGCCTGACAACTACAGGGCTATAGGTGGACCTGCAGAAATGCTGGCCTAAGCAGTGGCTACTTCAGAAGAAATGAACCCCGAGCTACTGAACCCCACATCTTACCCAAGGGGCTGCAGACAGGCCTGTCCTTTGCTCTGGAGGAAAATGCTATCTGTCTTTCAAGGTTCCGAGCGAGACCTCTTCTTGCTTTAGAGACATGGTAAATTTATCATCCAAGGCTGTGTGTTACCCACGCATCCTTTGAAAGATGGTCATAAGTTACACAAAGATGGGGGAATGTGCAGAATTATCTCCAGGAGTCTCCTTTTCAGGGACTTCAGTATATTTTTTGGTCATGGCTATCTCACATGTCTACCCTCTAGTCAAAAGAGGGGGCATGAAATTGAGTGCATCTGGGCAAATCGATGCTGCAATAAAATCATGGTTCTGTCTGCAGAGGCAAATGAGACTGGCGCATCCTTGGAGCAACGGAAGTTCTGTGCCTGAGTGGTTTTCATCTGTGCGACTGAAATCCTTTTCCCATGCTACAAAATAAAATAAAATCACAGCTTATTGATTTGTCCAGAGGTAACTTGCACAACCCAGACATAAAATTTGTACCTGTAGTTCCAAGCAAGTACCCTTTTATTGGTTTTGAACAAGTTATTTGACTGCACGGAAGTGTAGTACACAGTTTCAAGGCCAGCTGAGTAACGTCTACCTGTACAGCTCACAGGGCAGAGTGCTTGCCTAGCATGAGCAAGCCCGTGGTTCAGTCCTTAGGAGGGGGTGGGGAAACGCAAGTCACATGGTGGTCTTGAAAATGATCTATTTTTGGTGTTTTTGAAACAAGATCTCCCTCTCTCCCCATGTAGGCCTTGACACCTTCCCTGTCTTCTCCTTCACGCACCTGAGCTGAGATTACAGGCCTGTACCTACTATCCCACTTGGCTCAGTCTTTGTAATCAAGAAAAACTCTGTCATAAAAGATTATCTATAGTTAAACACACACACACACACACACACANAAGGTCCTCCATTTTTTGGATTATCTATAGTTAAACACACACACACACACACACACACACACTACCTTGAGAACAGATAGGTGGTTGGAAAGAGATTTATAAATATGCCTTTTCTGGTATCATTTATTTTAAGAGTATTTTTTTTTCACCCCATGACAGTCACTTGAGGCTGACGTTTCCATGGTAACCACGTTCTCAGAAAAAAAAAATAAAGAAAAATCAAAACAAAACAACCCTCCCCCCACTAGTTGCTGGTAAATATCAATCCTTCAGTGTCTCAACACCTTTGATTACATGGCTCCCCATGTAAAAGGGCTTCTTCATGTTAGGACACAGGCCATGTCCAGAGCAGCAAGGAAGCCCTCTTTGGATCTGGTACTGGGAGTGGGTGGGTGAGGAGGACCCCAGGGGGAATCTGACTCATCCTACATGGTATGGTTCACTTCCCCCACTAAAATGTCTTTGTTTCCTTTTCAGTGGCATGGTGAGCTCAGAAGCTGTCTTGTGCCAACATGGAAGGGGCGGGGCAGGCTGGGAGTGAGCATGCCTTTCCCAGAGGCCCAGAAGTTTGTAAATGGCTTTTCAAAGCCTTTGCTACATGATTTTGAAATACAAATGCACCTCTCCTGAAAGGGAGGGACACTTTTGAATCAGGGCCCTGCAACTTGGTTCATTCAAATCTGAGTCAAGGGGCATCATGGGAGTAGTGGGCAGGACTAGGGCCCAGCGGTTGAAAGGAGGTTTGGTAGCTTCTGCACTAATAGGAAGAGAGTGTTGCTTTCAGCAAGGTTTGTGTGTGTTTGTGTGTGTGAGAGAGAGACGGGGGGGCGGGAGTGGGGTAGGGGGAGGCTTGTTAGAGAGAGCAACTTTGAAAACTTAATTTTCCTTGCCAAGAGCTAATGGGCTGTCTGCAGTGTGCATGAAATTACATTCTGAGCAGCCGAGAGAAGCCAAAGGGAGGCCTCTGCAGAGTGAATTTGGCATCCATCTATCAGCTCCATGTGAGACAATCTGGAGGTTCTTGCTGGTAACTAAGAAAACAAACAAAAGCCCCGCGAAGCTTCACTGGGCAACAATCGGTCACTGGAAAGGAACTGGAACCAAGACAGAGTTACTTGCGTTCCATCCACGAGTCTCTGAAGCCCAGGAGCTGATAGTGAGGCAGGATTCTTCCCGTTCCATTTAAACTTAACTAAGTCAGCACAGAGGTGTGGAATTAAGAGAATCTGCACACAGACCACCCAATCTCCTGATGTCTTAAGAACTTTGAGCAGAATAAAGGGATTCCAGAACTATCTTCTTATCCTTGTCCCGTGTTTGCAGAAGTGAATGTGTTTTCGTGAGGTGTAGATCTAGGAGACAATGCAATTGGAGAAAATGCTTCATTCATCCCCATAGCTAACCTTTGTGGTGTTCTGGTCACCAACCAGTTAGGCACTGTTTGTTCTCTCGGACTTCCCAGGTAAGATTTGACTGGGTGCTCATCCTCCCTCTCTAAGGTGAACGTGACAGCTAAAACAGAGGAGTTAGGTGACTTGTACAATATCACACAGCTAAGGTTACAGTGTAAAAATGACACACAGGGTCACTCTAGTTTTGTGACTCAGGAGTGTCGGAGCAGAATGCTACAGCATTAAGGAGAGAGAAAATCAGACTGTGGCAAACTGTAGAGAAAGGCCGAGGCTCTTAAGGCAAAGACAGCGCAGCCCATTCTCATCAGAGATGGGTGGACAGCCCCCCCAGAGGTCTATCCAGGGTTTCTTTGCTTGCCCCCTGTTTATTGGGGTGGCTGCAGCTACGGAGAGAAGCCCAGGCTGCAGGCTGTCCAAAGCCTGGCAGGTCTTCTCTTGTGCCAACAAGGCAGAAGAGAGAACCATTTCTAGATAGCTTCTCCTTCAGATGACTTTCCTAGGTGAGTCCTGGCTGTCTGGGTGTCTGTGCTTCTCAGCAAATCCTCTCAGGCTCCAAAAGGACTCATCCTCTGATAAGCATCCAGTTCCCCAGTGTTCTTGCATTCTGGTCCTGGGGGGTGGGGGCGGGGGTGGGGCAGAATCCATCCCAGTGTTCTTTTTCTGCAAGGCTCCTGTTGGGCTAACAGTGGTGATGTCTGAATACCAAGCATCTTATCAGCAAAATGCACCCCGAGTTTATGCTGCCTACTGTCCCCTGGGAATGGAGCTCGGTTTAATCCAGACAATGAGTTTGGAACTGGGATGTGATTGTCTGGTGCTGGGAGTTAGAAAGCTCAGGCTGACGCCTTTCTCTGGGGTTTCTTTACCTGCCCTTCATACTGGAACAATCTCAACCTTGTCAGTATTAATCCTCTGGTTATTAAAGCTAAGACAAAGTCTCCCACCCCATCCCCAGCACAGTATGACAATGTTTTGATTTTAAAAATACATGGGCACCTCTAATAAAGAAGATAAGTAGATCAATTAACACGGTTTAAAAACCCAGTATCAAGCCCCATTGGATGAACCCGCAGTATGGAATCTCTAAGGTTTGGTTTAACCAATATTTGAGCACACAGGTTAGCTATTCCTCTGAAGATTTGAAGAAAAGGAAACATTACAATTGGGGATAATTGTTCACATCTGCTTGGCGATGCTTCTACTTGAAAGAACCATGTGAAATTATGGGTTACAATAGCTTTCAGTTTGTCATGAAGATTGAGACAGGAAAATTCAAGCCAATGAAAGGTGCCTACTTGGAGAAGATATTCTCTACAGGAGGACTCAAGGTAACGGGCTTTGTTGGCAGACATTGTTTTCTTCTTTTGATTATTTGGCTTTCACCCAGGTGAGGTGGGAGGAACAGATGCTTTGACTCTAGCGAGACAATAATTCCCTTCCTTGTCGTTTGCCTCACGTGTGCATCTCATCATGCTTGCAAGGCTGTCTGTGGCACCCCCAGATGTACAGCGAGGGGCCAGGAGACCTTGACAGAAGTACAAAGAACCTGCCGCCCAATGCCTGCTGTCCCCAACAAAAGCATAACTAGACACCCTTGATGCTTGGAGACGAACCTCTCCTCAGCTGCTGATGCTGACCACAGACTTTAGGCCCAAAAGGGACTGAGAAGGTTAATAACCACAGTCAGAAGCCAGGTACAGAAGAATGACTGGCACCTGGAAAAGCACAGTTCTCGGGAAAGATGCGAACAGAGATGAGGATGTACGTGGGCTCTGGCTGGGGCAGGTTGGGCAGGCTGAAGTGTGCTGGGAGTTGATTCTCAGGCTCACTGTGTAGCCCAGGGATTGCCAGTGATGCTACTACATCTGGCTTAGAAGCGGGGAGTCTCATGAAGGCTAAAGGGGTCTAGTTAAAGAGGACAGAGGTTCAATGAGTGGTCATAAGCAGAGGATTAGAAGATACTGGTTGGGGACCCTTGCTGAAGGGAGCCCAGCTTTTGATGGCACGGGCCTATGGTGAGGGCAATCGCTGCTAGAATTGGGTCTCTTTGGAGATCCAAGCTGGAGGTCTGAATGTAGAGGCCAGGCTTGCTTGTTCAGTAGGGCGAAGCAGAGCCTGCTGGTTGCTTACCAAGATCCATTCTCTCCTTTTCCCTTGGCACAACCAGATTTTGATGTGGCAGTGTGCTTTGCTCGGCTGAAAGATTTGACAGCCACGTTGGCAGTTTGAGGCACCAAATCAGTAAGATGTGAAGCAGCTATTTTGGGGTGAATCTTCTGAAGGTACTGTGTAAGAAGGTATAGACTGCGGGCACACCCCTGCACCCCCTTTCTTCCCGGGACAGGCCAATTAACGGAATAGCTGTGAGTCTAGCTGCCATGTTGTGCCATGAAATTTCTTGAAGTAGTAAGTCACATATGAAGGATGGTGGGAGAAAAGAGAGAAGTAGCCTGCAGCTTTGGTGACATTGGAGGTCCCAGACCAGGCAGACACCAGCCCTCCCTGGAAAAGGTAGCAAGCTTTGCCTCCCTGAGGGAGCCACAGCTTTCCTTGTTGAACCACTGTTACTTCCTCATTTACTGGGCACCACAGACCTGGGAAACTTTAAGGAGTGCAAGGCCGTGATTAGTTGTTTAAGAGAAATAAACCGTAAGGTAAAGGTGAGTTTAAATGGCCAAGTGTAATCCCTGAGTCAAAGCATAAAAAGGAACCAAAGCATTATGTACTATGATATTCTGTATGTACTGGGCTTAAACAAAAAGCAAAAAGAAGCTCTGCCCTTTCACATTTTTGGAGAGATCCTTAGGCTTGGTAGGTCTCAGGTAGGGCTGGAGATAGGGCCTGAACAAACCAACGAGGATCCATTTTGTGCGTGTGTGTATGTGTGTGTGTGCGCTTGCATGCCTGTGTCCATCAGCAACTGAGCTGCCTCTCCTCCACTCCTTCCCAGCCTCTTTTGAGACAGGATTTCACACCGTAGCCTAGGCTGACCTTCGTGTCACAGTTCTCATCTTCCCACCTCAGCCTCCTGAGGCTTACTGCGCCTGGTTTCTGTCTCAGCCTACCGTGGCTCCATGGTTTCTTCCCAGACTGCCTTTACCGATGATCATAAGATGGCTGCAAAGGACACATGTACAGTTAGAGAAAACTTTCCCAGAAGTCCCTGGCAAAGCATTCCTGCCCTGGGCGACAGACCACCTCTGATGTGTGACAAATTTTTTCCTAGGGAGACGCTATACACACGTCTGTCTACGCAGCTCAGATAGGGACCCATGACATACCGAAGTAGGATAACATTAAAGTCCAATTTTGTTTTATTGCGTTCACCTACAGGAGTATGGGTGAGTGGTTACTTGTAGGAGGAGAAATGACTCAAAAACAGCTGCAAATCTAAGGCCCACCCCAGCATGGGTGATAAACTCACAAAACTAGGAACCTAGACCATACTGTACAGCCTGCAGCTAGCTCAACAGGTTGAGGTGTCCTTTCAATGTGCCTCAGTTGTTCAACTCTTCTTCCAGGCCGCTGGTCTGGTCTGAGAGTCTGCTTTGTAGCTTTGCTTGTCCGAGAGTCTTCTTTTGCAGCTTGGTTTGTCTGACTTACTCTGGCAGGAAGGGGCCTAGTGAATTTGATCAGTTTCAGGAACTTCCTGATGCTATTTTGAGTTGTTTACTTTCCTGTTTAAAGTGCTTCCCTGCAGAATGGAATCTTTCAATCTCGGAAGAAACCGTTACACCATTGCTGGACTAGTGTGGTGCAGCTCATTGGTTGCACCAAGTTCCTTGTGGTGAACTGGAACTAGTTACCCCCTGGCAGAAGCATAGCTGGGAAGTATGGGGCCTAGCTGGAAAGGAGAACAAAGGCTTGCGGGGACGACACAGGGTGACCCCCATGTCTCTTGGTCGTCCTACCAGATAACCTCACTTGCTTTTTTGTTTATATTGAGGCCAGAGTCTTTCAGATTTCACCCTTTCTAGTCAGAACCTTAGACCCACTGATTGAGTCGAGGTGAGGCATGAGGTTTCCAAAGCACCTTTCCCTTCTTTAACCTCCATCTAAGTGTTGGGGGCTGTGGACCCAGACCCTGAATTTCCTGTAAACAACTTGTTATGCTTGCAGCTGCTCTGAGCAAAACAACTTGTTTTTCCTGTGTTTGCAGCTGCTCTGAGCTCGAGACCCTTAGGAGTTCCTGATGGCAGGGGAGTGGTTTCTGGTGGGTTTGGCATGGGCGTGGCTCTCAGTTAAGGGCCCATATATAAGCTGCCCCTGGACACAATAAAGGGGGCATTCTTGTTTCAAGGATGACCCATGTTTCCGTCTTTGTGTGTTTAAATCTCAGGCCTTTGCCCGGCTTGCGAATGGTCCTGTAGTGCAGACTGTGCACTACAGGCATAGTACCATAGTACACATAGTAGTACGGACGATACATCTAAGAACTCAACATCAGGGATGTCTTGAGTTCTAGGCGCCATATCGCTGCAGGTCTTGCCTGAGATAATGAACATGGCTGGAGAGGATGGACTTGGCATAAACCACCAGGATGCGTGCACTCGTACATGGGGCAGATAGGATCTTTATGAAGGCTGGGAAGCAAGTATGAGGCTGTAGGATAACTGGATGGGTGAGTTTTGTCAGTGGTGAAGGAATGAGACTTAAGCTGGGCATAGGATGAGGGTAAACAAGTGTGCATCACTCAGCAAGGATCCCGAGGGCTTTTGTGAACCCGAGGAAAGAAGAGAAAGGCTGGGGAGCATGTGGAGGACTGGGATCACATCTCTTTTCCAGTCTGGACTGGGTTTGCAATCTTGGAGTTGGGTCCCACTGAAGAGGAAGTCTCCTTCGGAGAACAAGTAGTTAGCAGTTTGTAATTGGGGTGCATGTGGGGGGCACTATTAAGATGACAGGAAGTGAAGGTAGGGAGATGGTTCAGTGGGTAACGAGCTTGTGCACGCACGAGGACCTGGGTTTGGATCCCCAGTGCCCATGCAAAACTGGACATGGCAGTGTGCACTTGTAACTGGGAAGGGGCAAAGATTTGTGTGTCCTGGGGGTTCATTGGCCAGCCAGTGTAGCTGAAATAGTGAGCTCCCGGTTTAGTGAAAGACCCTAAGGAAAAAAAGTGAGAGGGGCTGGGGTTATGTTAGGCTCAGTGGTTAAGAGCACTGGCTGCCCTTCCAGAGGACCTGAGTTAATTCTCAGCACCCACGTGGCAGCTCACAACGGTGTGTGACTCCAGTCCCAGGGGATCTGATGCTTCTCTGGCTGCACACTATAGGCACTGGGCACGCGTGTGGTGCACATGCAGGCAAAACACTCATAACATTAAAATAAGAAATAGGTTAAAAAATATATATATAAGGTGAGAGAGATAAAGACACATAATGTTGGCCAATAAACTCCACTTGTGGATGTATAGGCTAGGACACGCATGCACGCACACACAACGCCAGGAAATGAGAATAAAATCTCTGATCCTTTCCCCACCCAGCTAACTCTCCATCCCTACTGTTCTCCTGACCCCACAACAGGTTCTTGGGGGCATCATCTTTTCATGGTTTTTTTTTCCCCTACAAGAGCAGAAGACTAAAGAGGTAAAGGGACCCCAGAACAGAGGGGCTCCCTCCCGGACCCGGATTGGGCACATACCACACCCGAACACCTGCTTTCACAGAGAGATCCTTTATTAAGTGGGGGAAGAAAAGCTAAAGCGGCTGCTGTCTGGCTCAGCCCCATGTTAGGATGAGGTGTTTAATTTTAATTGGGCATGTTAATTAGGTGAGCNGGGGAAGAAAAGCTAAAGCGGCTGCTGTCTGGCTCAGCCCCATGTTAGGATGAGGTGTTTAATTTTAATTGGGCATGTTAATTAGGTGAGCCAAAGGGGGCTTTGGATTGCTGGATCTTGGTAGTCAGCCTCAGGAGGAGGAAGTGGTTAAATAAGGGGACAGACCTTGGTGGCTGGCTTTGGCCGGAGGTACTGTTTGAGTGGGCTCGTGTCCCTTCAAGAGGTCTATAACTCAAATAGTTCACAGCATGGCACCAGGCTCGGTCAGGTCCACCTGAGCTGCCAGCTTCCCAGGAGTGTGGTTACCACCACCAAAGCCGTTCTGCCATCTGCCTCAGTTGCCTCAGACTTCCATTAAGAAGATCTCACAGTGAAAGAGGAAACACTTACTGACAGTGGTCCGTCATCAGCCCCGTTATTACAGCTGTGTCCCTGGAAGTACCACGACATGGAGAGCTCTGTCGTTGAGCAGATGTGATGACCTTAGGGGGTTAACATTTTCCAAGCCTCGTTTTCCACATCTGTGAAATGGACTCATAACATGTTTAAACCGGCATTTAAATTTTTTATGTATGTTTATGTTGCTATGTCTGTGATGAGAATTAAATGTGATAATACAGGTACGATGTTTGGTATAATTCTGGTACCATGACAAGTCAAGGTTAGCAAAAAGAAGAGGAGGGGGAAGACTTTTTTTTAACCTCATTTAGTTCTGCAAAAATTGGGATTCTGTCTGAAGTCACCCTCAGGGGGTATTCCACCAGCTCCCCAGGACCCCAAGAGAAGATGGGCAGCCCTTTGTGTAAGAGAGAGGAAGCAAGGAGAGGTTCCATAAAGGTATTTTGACCCTAGGGTTATTCAAATACCGGCAATGGCAACCGGACTCTAAGGGTATCTGAATGGATACGAAAAGGTTTCCCTGTCTTGGGGTTTCACAAAGTTTTCTTTATGTGGCCATTTACACTACCTGTAGAGCCACAGAGAGGACATTACCCCTGTTCTAAAAGGTAAACTGAGGCACAGAAAGTCTTCACATATATGTGCATCACCTCCCTCCTCTCCTAAGGGAAACTGCGGTTATTATAGAACTGGAGACAGAATCCCTTGCCCAGAGAGACTGGGGTTTCTGAGTGACAAACTTCAGTGTGAAGACCCCATGCACGTGACACAGGGTTGTGACTGTCTTTTCTATGCGCTTGCCACCCTCTAGATTACTGTGAGGCCCTCAGTGGATGCCTCCAGGAAGTTGTACGTCATAGACAAAACCCTGTATTAGTCAGAAGCTCTGTGCTCTCACCTCTGTCTGTCTGGCCAAAGCTGCTGTGAACCCTTGAAAAAGTCATTTCACCCAATACCGTGCTTGAGAAACTCAGGAGAACATTTGAGCATTATTTGTTGTTGCCAGTCCTGACTGCTCATGTGAATTCTCTGTGTGTGGTATGATGTGTGTATGTGGCATATGTGCTTGCTAGTATGTATATGTCTACAACAGCTTGTAGGAAACAGGTAGATGTTAGGCATCTTTTCTTGATCATTCTACACCCCCCCCTTTTCAAGACTGTGTCTCTCACTGAATCTGAAGCTCACATCAGTTCAGCGAGGAAGGCTAGCCAATGAGCATCGGGGACTTGTCTGCCCCCCTTCTCACCCCAGCGAGAGGTCACAAGCAGCCATTAGCACACCAGGTTTTCTGTGGGTATGAAGCTTACACTGCAGGCAGGCCCATCCATGCTGGTTGAGCTGTTTCCTCAGCCTTTGGGATGGACTGATCCAGTGTCCAGAGACCCGCAGTAGCAGAGAGGATAGGGTCCGTGGCGGGAGCTGCGCTCTGACCCTTCACTGCCTGGAAGACATGCCAGGTCGGAAGGTGGGAGGCGGGGCTGTAGAGCCCATGTTGGTGGGGTTGGGGAGCAGGAAATTCTGTACATGGGCAAGTGGTGACTGCTGCTCTCTACTCTGCCCAATGACATCCTGGCTAGTACAAGGCAGAGAAGGATGTTTATCTCGCTTCACAACTTGACTGGAACATCTTTAGCCCCTGATCTAGAGCTGCATCATCAGGCATCTAGGGGTCAGGAGGGAACTTTACACTTGATTGAATTAAGGCACTGGCTTTCCTGGAACTCCAGTTTACAGATGGCAGATTGGGGACTTCTCGGCCTCTGTAACCCCAAGAACCAGTTCTCCACAATGAATCTATCTTTCTGTCTATCTTTCTATCTATCTCTTTCATCTGTATATGTATCTGTCATCTATCTATCTATCATTCATCTGTATAGGTATCTGTCATCTATCTATCTATCTATCTGTCTATCTATCTATCTATCTATCTATCTATC
>LOEQ01002698.1:86583-101485 GCA_001685075.1 Bramus lutescens
TTTGATTTGCATTTCTCTGATGGCTAAGGATGTTGAACATTTCCTTAAGTGTCTGTCTAGGATGATTATTTTAAGGCAGGGTCTCATGTAGTCTAGGGTGGCCTGAAACCCACTACGGAGCAGAGGCTGGCCTCAAATTCCTGATTCCCCAAGTCTTGGGATCACAGACCAGACCGGACTGATCACACCTGATGATATGGTGCTGGGGACCAAGCCCAGGGCTTCGTGCATGCCAAGTAAACACTCTATCCACTGAAACACATTCCCAGCCCTTCCTCAAGGACTTTCTAGGAAAAAAAAACACAGTTCTTTGGTTAGACCAATTCATGTTTGATCATTCATCCATTTTTTCCCCACAAGCACATCACAGATTCTAAGACAAATAAGACAATGTTTAAACTGCTAAGGAGCTCTCAATCCTGCAAGTGCGTAAGAGGAGAGAGGGGTTTGTGCAGGGGTGAAGTGTGAGGATGGGTGCTGTGTACATCACTCGGTGGGAATGGGATCCTGGGCTGTGCTGGTGGGGTGAGAAGGAACTCCATGCTTTGGCTGCCAGCTTCTCTCCTCTGGTTTTCTTAGCTCTGGCCAGGAACCTCACGGAACCAAAGCCATATGTTCAACTTGGAGTAATTAAAGAGCAGCTTCAGCCAAAATTTGCTACTCCATCAGATGGTTTTGGTGTTGTAATGCCTTTATATTTTTTTTGCTTTAAATATTTGTTAATGTAAGTTGTTATATTTAACCCTATGGTATACTCTATTAGTCTGTAAAATTTAAACATTGAGAGACTTCTGGTTCCAGTTTTTTAAAGTGAGAATTATTTGTGGCCTTTTCCATGAGAACATCGCTTCACTCCTCTAGGTTGGTCTCAAAGGGTTTTCAGTTTTGATTTTAATGGGAGAGGACTGTAAATTTTGTGGCCTTTTTTTGATAGATTTTATACAACTTAGATTGGCTTCAGAGTCACTATGCAGTCAAAGATGACCTTAAACTCCTGGTCTCCCATCTCTCACATACTATTACACTGCCATACCGCATGTCACAGTAGACTTAACTGGTCTTAGGACACATTAAGAAAGTGTAAGGCAATGTAAAGCACCAATCCTTACTGTCATCCTCTCCGCCGTGTTCTGGCGCCCAGGGTAGCAAGGCTCTGGGAAGGAAGGACCCTTATCTAGAGATAGATATCCCACTGTCTGTGCCCAACATTGCAGTCAGGCTGGGTGTGCACTAATCCAGCTGTGCCCTCTAGGCTATGGCGCTCTACAGAAGCAATGGTACGGCTGGCCCGTTTCCCTCTCCCTCCAGGATCCCCATGGTGCTGGTGGGAGAATGCCAAGTTTGCTCATTGTTATTTGGTGTGGGGCTATAAGTTGCTATAGTGAGGAAGAGTTCCTGGGATTTTTTTTGTGAGGTCTGTTTCAGCTTCTGCTGTTTTATTATTTATTTTTCTTATTATTTATTCTATTTTGTTTATTATTATTCTCACTGTGTAGTCTAGGCAATCCTCCTGCCTCAGCCTCCAGAGTGCCGGGATTATGGGTGTGTGCTATAACTCCTGGTTTCAGCTTCTTTTGTAATGCACACAAGGGCACCTTCTAATCCAGAAGATGTGTGTGCAAGGGCCAGCAACTTCTATTTTTGGATGTTGCGTGTGCAAGAGCCAGCAACTTCTGCTTCCGGATGGTGTGTGTGCAAGGGCCAGCAACTTCTGCTTCTGGATGGTGTGTGTGCAAGGGCCAGCAACTTCTGCTTCCGGATGGTGTGTGTGCAAGGGCCAGCAACTTCTGCTTCCGGATGGTGTGTGTGTAAAGGCCAGCAACTTCTGCTTCCTGATGGTGTGTGTGCAAGGGCCAGCAACTTCAACTTCCGGATGCTGTGTGTGCAAGGGCCAACAACGTCAACTTCCGGATGCTGTGTGTGCAAGGGCCCGCTATGTTTCTAGAGGTTGTTTTGGCTGTGGTTTCCTACAGGGAGCAAAGATTGTCCTCCAGGTCCTCAAACTGTACATTTAGAACAGGCACCCTCCAGATACAAGCGGGGTTCACCTTGCTGTGTAGCAGCAGAGCTTTCCTGGGAACGGGTCATCCAGGCATATCTCTGAAACAAGCTGGGGCAGGGTCATGCTGACCCATGAGCTTCTCAACCTCCTTGTTTGAATTACTTTCTTTGTTGCTGCGATAGAGTGTCAGACAAAGGCTCCTTAGGAAAGAACAGTTTATTTTGCCTCACAGTTTGAAGGTACGGTTTATTCTTCAGGAAGTCATGGCTGGTCACATAGTATCCACAGTCAGGTATCAAAGAAGAGGGATGGGGGAGGGGGCCTCTGTTTACCCTCTTACTTTTTATACAGCCTGGCACCCAGATCACAAAATTGGCACGACCCACATTTAGGGTGAGTGTGGTTATAATTTAAAAACAGCGCGTGCAAGAGATGCCATCATGCGAAAGGATTTACGCGGAGGGTTTATTGGGAAGGCATAGGAGGCACAAAGGCCTGCCTGCTTCTTTGGAAGAGCTGCAGGAAAGAGAAGGGGGAACTGGTGGAGCTTGTCTCTTAAAGGGGAGGTGTAGCATATAATGATGGAGCAGCCATAGGACCTTGGGCTGGCCAGGGTACGTACTGCTTAAGTGCGTCCTGCCAGGTCCCAAAGGAGCAGGCTGGCATACTGCCTGAATGCTAACATTCTTCCTTTTCTGTTTATTATAAAAAGGTGAAGAGTTGAAGGGAATAGCAGGTGGGACAGAGATGAGGGTGTCAAGTTCTTGAGACTGCTTCCTGTTGACTTGGGGGGCATTGGAATCTTGGGGGGACCTGAGAAAGCTGGGGTGCTGGCCAAGCCCAGGAACATCTGGTTGTTTCACTGCTCTCCGGGCTCTGTGGCGCTGTCCAGTGCCTCTTGGACCTGGCAAGATGCTGGCAGAGCAGAGGATAAGGTTAAGTTTAGGGAAAAAATTTTTTCTTAGGTCCTGGTATTTGAGGGAAGGGGTCCCAAGACTAGGAAAGGGGGATGGTACTTACCTGGACTGAGTCTGTCTGTTCAGGGGGCCCACGTCAACTCCCTGGAACTTACAAGATTGTTTTGGGTTTGTTAAAAAGTAAGTTTTTAGACACATTAGAAATGGCAGTACATTCACACCAGAAGTGATTCTGGTTGAAGGCATGAACACTCTCTCTTCCATCCAGAAACTTGTGACAGATGTTCTTTGCACATTGAAAAGCACCTTTTAAGTTGACAGTTGGAGAACAGTCAAAGGGGATTTGAAATCCTGAGCTGTGTCTATGATAATATAGTGGTATAGCAGAATGGGTGGTACCCTGGCAGACCTAGATTAACAACCTACCAGAACCCTGTCGCTTAGTGTTGAAGTTATGGACGGTGATGGAGCGCGAGAGAGAAAGCGGGAGCATGCCTCATGCTTTCACGCATCTCAGGTCACTTTCTCTTTATCACCAGTTAATCTTTCCCATCTCCACATAAACCAACCTTAAAGCACCTTCAAATTCCCCAGGGAGACAGGTGGCTGGCCACTGAGGGCAGTCACTGCGAAGCAAGTCCCTTTAAACAGAGCAATGGGAAGAAGTTGCAGTGAAATCTGTTTTGTGACTTTCTTTTCTGAGACTGTGTCCAGACTTAGTATTAGTTCTGGAGAGCGAGGCCTGTGACCTGAACTCTACACAGAGAACTGAGAAGGCAGCTGAAGCCTTGGTTGCTGCTGTGAAACTGACAAAGCTACCTCTAGCCTAGTCCTCAAATGGCATCAGAGTTCTGAGAAGGATAAATTTTACCCGAGTTAGTGATTAAAATGACAGAGACTTACTCGCTGGCTACCTAGACAGCCACCCCAGTGTCCTCCGTAGTTGTTGAGGGTAGAGGTCTCAGGGCAAGCTCAGCTTTTGGCTGGAAGGTTTAGGCCTGCCAGGCCCGAGCAGGTCCAGCAGACTTGAGGGAGGACCATCCTATCGGTGTCTAGGCAACTCGAGGCAGCCGATTTCCCAGTGTCCTGTTGTCTGTGATCTGAAGAGGGTCTTGACAGCAATTGAGGTGAAAGACAGCCTTTGCTCAGTGACTGGCGCTATCACTTCTGAAGCAAGTTCTAGGTGGAGGTTATTCTGTTCCATCCATCCTCTTTAGAGGAAATGGGGGTGTTGCCAGGAGCTGGCATGTCTCTTTATTACAGAAGCTTTTTAATTAAACATTTTAAATGCCATATTCTCAGATCTCTGAGCATTTGAGGATTGTCTATTAGGTATATCTGAATAGATAAACTTTGTTTCTGCTTGTTTTAAACTTAACTCTGAAAACATATACTAGTCTTATCCCTGTAATTAATTATATCAGTACTTAGTGTGAATTCAATTAAAGAACTTGATCATTTATAAGAATGACTGTTTGCTTGTATTTCTTAAAGTCTACAAAATGTTAGCAGCTTTCATAGACTAGAAGTTTCGTGCTGAGCACTTGGCAAAGACATAAGTACTTAGGTGTAAATGTCTAAGTTAGCTTTTGTTAATCTGAATAGATCTTCTTAACCTTAAATTTAGAATATATTTTAAATCACCATATAGAATATATTTTAAATCAGAGTTGAATCACATATACAGTATAACAGTTCTAACCATATTTTTTTTATCATTTTCCAAAAGTCCAAAACACCAATTTACAATGTTTGAGACTTGTTGCTTCTTAATCTAGAAGGAGATACGCTGAAGAGAGCTCATTAGGACAAAGTATACTCTCTGACCTTAGTCAAAGATGGCTGCCAGCCACATGGCTGCCTACTTCATGATGAGGTCACCAGCCAAGATGGAGGAGAGCCACGTGGTGGCTGTTTAAAACATGTCTTTTTAAACAAAAGTTACATACATACATATGCACAGTTTAATCTAAGTTACATACACATACACACAGAATTAAAGCTAGCTTACATTCAGACATACAGAATTAAATCCAAGTCATATATGTGTATACACACACACACACACACACACACACGTCTTAAACAGGAGTTGAATAAATTAAAACAAAGGGAAAACTTGCGGGTATGTGAACAAAATGAAGCTGGCTTCTCCATCTCTGACTCCCACATTGAAGCAAACCTAGATAGGGCATTTAGAGAGGGGAAGAGACAGACATAAGCAGGTTTGGGAGCAAAGATAAAGAAAGTGAAGAATTCTTTGTGTGGTTCAAGGACTACTGAGGCCAGATTTGATTGGAAAGGAGTGGTCAGTGGGTCTCCAAAAGGCATCCTAATGGGGCGAGGGGGTCTGTGCCACAGCTCCCAAGAATGAAACAGAGGAGGATTGAGTGGGTACAATGAATGAGGTAGAGAAAGAAGATCCAAAGGCCTGAATGTGCTGGCATCCCAGGGATCCATCTCAGGGATCCAGGGAGGATCAGATTGAGTGGGCACAAGCTGTGTAGTATGTTGTCACACAAGAACAGAGACCAAGAGCTCTGAGCCTGGGAGGGACACAGTTGCCTGGCACCAGGATTTGGAGAAAAGCCAGGTAAGGAGAGGATTGTGCACGAGAAAGGAAGCCTCACATCCAGGAGAATGCTCAGAGCTGGATAGCCCTGCCAGAGACATAATTGCCAGTACTGAATGGAAGGCGAAGCCACCAGTGAACAAGAAAACAGATTTGTTGCAAGTGGAGGAGAGTGAATTTGTCGCAGGTGGAGCAGGCAGATAAGACCCCTGCATGAAGTGGCTGCCTTTGGCAAGCCCTACAACATCATGCCATCAAGCAAACATGCCACATGCAACAGTGTTAGTGCAAGAGGAAATGAGACAAGACAAAGAGAATGAGCTCTGCCTGGCGGGCACTTTTAAAGAGTGCACATGTCACATGGATGATGGTGGAGAGGGACCTAGCGACATGTAACTGCTTTGGTGGCAAACACAGGCTGTTGCTGAGGAAACTAACATGGGAATTATTTAATGAAAGAAGCAGAGTTAGGAAGAACAGAGAGAGGGCTTGGAGTGAAGAGGAGATAAAGATTGAAAATAGGGTACCTCTTTTAACTATTGGATTACTGGCAGAAAGCTGCAGAGGTCCTGTAAAATATAGAAATACAGGGTGCTGGAAAGCAGCCATTTTGATTGGTATCTATGGGATATTGGGCCAGATCTGACTGCAAAGGTGGACACAATTCCCATGAGTGAGGTAGAGAAATAAGATCCAAGGGTCTCAGCATCCCAGGAATTTAGAGAGGATTGGATAAGTAGGCACAGGCTGTCCTGAGAGAATAGGGGCCAAGGGCTCCAAGCCAGAGAGAGCTGTGGTTGCTTGGTACCACAGGGCAGGGCTGAAAGGCAAGAAACCATGCTTGAGAGAGCAGGCCTCACTCGTGGGAAGTGGCCGGAGGTGAGAGTCAATGAAGAGGGTCAGCAGTAGCCCTTAGGACCGTGGCTGGGGGTTCCTCCATTTCCAAGAACACCAGAGGGGTGCCAGATGCTCAGTGGTCACTCCCACAGATCCAGCATTTACACCAGCTGGGAGAAGGGAAACTTACTGATTCTGCTGGTGCTGTGTGGTTGGCCCAACAATTTGTTAGTTGGAAAAGTGATGTTGTCACATGTAGACCAGATTACAGGGTCCCAGCATGCCTCAGAGTGCTGGCAGGCAGGAGGAAGCACCAGGATAGCCTTGCTGCCTGCCAAGGTCATGGAACCAATGTTATAATTTAAAAAATGGCAGATGCGATAGAAAGACGTCATCCTGCGGCAGGACTAGCATGGAGGGTTTATTGGGGGAGGGGAATGGGAAGAGGGGGAAAGATTGAGGCACAAAAGCCTTCCTGCCCCTTCGGAATAGCTGGGGGGGGGTAAAAGGGGGGCAGGCAGAGCTTGTCTCTTAAAGGGGGGTGTAGCACAGACTATGTAATGACAGAGCAGCCATAGGGCCCTGGGCTGGCCAGGGTACTACCTGAGTGCATCCTGCCAGGTCCCCAAAGGGCAGGCCAGCACAATGCCTGAATGCTAACAGGTGTTCCCACTCCTTTTAACCTAAACTAGAAAACCTCTTACAGAGCTGCCTAGACGTATGTCTCCTATATGATTCTAAATCTTGCTAAGTTGACAGTCACTAGTAACCGCCCCACATCCCATGAGGCTGAGCAGATGAGGGTCCGCTTCACCTGGTCTTGGGGGCCAGGTTTCCCTTTGAATTCTCCAGGTACCAGCTCACATACCCTCTCTAGTAGGTATTTTTTTATACCCAGCCCTGTGACATGGAAACTTTTTTTTTCCAAGATCTCAAGAAAGAAACAACACTCAAACGAATTTCCTCTATTTCTGATTAATATTGGAATAGCAGTATTATTGTATAAGATACTTAATCAAACAAGGCTTTTTCTGAGGTTCCAGGCAGGTCTGTGGCAAGGGACCACAGCCTTAGCATCTTCCTTGCTACCCAGATCCTATTAGCACCCAGCTGGGACGACGTGGATCCTTACTCTTAGAGACTGCATCTCCTCTCCCTTCCCAGTTGCCCTTCCTTCTGTCTCAGGTGTATTTATATATCTAATCATGATACTGAAATTAGTGAGCCAGGTTTACCTTCTAGGCCAGATTTAAAACATCTAGGTGTCTCTAGCTGGAATGGAGGGTGGAGAGGGGAGGGGGTGCTGCTGAAGAGATGGCTCACTGCTAAAAACGCTTGAAGCTCTTAAGGAAGACCCAGATCCCATTCCCAGTACCTATATCAGGTGTCTCCCAATGACCCTCAGCGCCACTTCCAGGGGACCTTATGCCCGCCTCTGGTCTCTCCAGGTGCCGACACACATGTGGTGCATGTACAAATATGCAGACACATACATATAAATATTTTTTAAAAAAAATTTAAAACCTTTGTTTTGACTGCCCAGCATTTTTTCTCCTTTCTTCTCTGCACATCATCATTCTTCTCCTTACATGCACACCTGCTAATAGTGCCACTTCCTATGAAATCATGGAGGCCAATTACATTCAAACTATCATACTCTCCTAGTTCTGATGAAGCTGATTCTCCTAGCCTCAGAAGTGACATCGACTCGGGCCTGGTGAGCAACAATACATTGAAGGCTAGATATGGGCCCAAGTCAGACAAACAGTGGCCAGTCCCTGGATATTTGTTGTAGCTGCTAGAAGAGAAGGGCTAACCTGTTCCGGAGTGACCCTAAGGCTGATGATGCCATCTTCCCACGGTGTGAGGGTAGAAGAGCCATTAGAGGAAAGCAGCTTTGTGGGAGCACCTGCTGGACTACTGAAGTCAGAGGTGCCTCGCACTTCCAGCACAGGGGTCTGTGAATAAAATTTTATACTATGTCCCCGCCACACCCTTGTTATAACCATGGAATCCATCTCTGCCATGCTATCAGCAGAAAAGAGAGACTCTGTGGGTGTCCTAGTCATCATCAAAGGAAGCAGGGTAGGAACCTGGAGGCAGGAGCTGATGCAGAGGCCGTGGAGGGGTGCTGCTTACTGGCTTGTTCCCTCTGGCTTGCTCAGCCTGCTTTCTTATAGAACCCAGGACCACCAGTCCAGGGATGGCCCCACCCACAATGGGCTAGGTCCCTTCCCATCAATCACTAATAAAGAGAATGATTTACAGGCTTTATTTTCTTAACTGAGGTTCCCTCCTCTCAGATGACTTTTGCCTGTGTCAGGTTGACTAAAACAAGCCAGTACCGTGGACTTGCTGGGCTTTCAGCCCATAGTGGAATACAGGCCTAAGAATTCTTTCCTTGTTTGACCCCCCCCCAACATGCTCTTGCAGTGTGACTGTGGCTTGACCGTCTAGATTCCACAGTCCACAAGTCATGGGGGCAGTGTTCTATTTGAATGGGTCTTCAAGTCTTCAGGTTGCAGTGGACTTCTGCTGGACAAGTAACCTCATGCCCTACCCAGGCTCCAGTGGGAATTAGATTCAGTTCTTAATGACTCCACCCTCCCCCACCTACAAACGATTTAAGCAAGATAGAATCTATCTTCTTCTCATAGACATAGAATCTGGATGGAGGCTTTCTGAAGCTGTCAACAGTGCAGTATCGTTCTATCTTACTCTCCCAGCATCCTCCACATTGGGCATAGACAACTCTCTTCTCCCTGGGAGAGGGTGTGCTTCTTCATGCACACACCACTCTCCCTGATGGCACTGCACAGGGAACCACCAGCAAGGGGGGCTGGAAAAGGCTTCTCATTTCTATGTGCCAGGTAGATATCAGGAAGCTCTTATTGAGGAAGAACGGTAAATAGATACTTGTGGGGAAAGGGAGGACTCTGTAGCAGTTAACCTAAGGTGTCATGTCAAGATCCTTACAGGGTTAACCCTACAGCTGGTGGGACCGATGAAGCCACCCCTGCCTCCCGGACAAAAGGATAATTGATTCAGACAACTCAGTAGACACTCCCCCTCCCTGATGTGAATGCCGACATGGCTTGGGACCTCAGGGGAAACCTTCACTATTATTATTGTCCCGACCACTCACAGGTCACCACACAGGTCAATTCCACAAGAACAGCTGGGCTTACAATCGTGTGAGGCCTCAGAACCACTTCGGGAAGCTTCCGGGGAGCCATGTCCTCACTTGACCCCATCTGCCTGAGAATAGACAATAGCAGCTTTCTTCGTGCCAAAAGTGAGGAGGGGTTTCTTGTTATGCGTCACTACCAGTAGACTGGGGTGTGTGTGTGTTTGTGTGAATACTCGATTGGGGGCATTCCATACAGCGTTGCCTGAGCTTCTTCCAAAGATCAGGAGAACTGTAACTAGACTTCAGATACTATCTTGGCTGGTCATTAGTGGCCATGTGACAAACACCTTTGCCATTCATTCCCTGGTTATCATCGGAGAGTGAGCTTGGTTCGGGTGCTCAGCCTTCCAGATAAGGGGAATCGTCATCATCTTTATTATTAAATGTTCATTCCATCTCTGCTGTGCAGACAGGACTGTTGTAAGCACTGGGGAGGGTCTTGGAGATGAGAAGAGACACTGTTCCTCCTCTCACAAAGTTTAAGTCTAATAGAAAATAAGAGTAATTTCAAAAGTCTCCTTGTGTCATGTGAGCTTCCAAAAACAAAGGAAGAGTTCAGGAAAGGGGAGAAGTGGGGTTCTTCACCTCCTGCCCTTGCAATTGAAGTGTCTTCGAGAGGCTGATTTCCCAGTCCCTGTGTGTGTCTTCCAGAAGAGATGGTGAGGGTGTCATGTAGCTCACGTGGGACAGGGCTTGGGGCTCACAGGTGAAAGCTGCCCTTGCAAACAGCCCCTCAGGTACCGCCTGCCAAATCCAGTCCCCTCCTCCTTCCTAGTTGAGCCCTACCTCAGTTTACCCTCTCCAAAGTGGAGCAGTTGTATGTGTGTCACTGTCGTCATGCTCACCCCACACTGGGCGCTGGAGTAGCTTCCTGAGAACTGGGTTTTTGTCAAATCTTTCTTGGAGATGTCAATGTGACATGACTGGCTTTTCAAAATGAATGATGTTGGTTTGAATTTATCTGTCCTGATTTTTTTCCCCAGGCGTAATGAATGAGGGACAAACACCGAGAAAAAAATGCCCAGGGAAAATGATGAAAGCCATCAGAAACCCTGGGGGAGGCCCCAGGTCTCCGAGTCTGATGCTGTTTGCAGGTATAAGGCAGCTCCCTCATTACTGGAGCCCTTGTCCTCCCGTCTGCACTTTTAGCAGCCACCACTTCTTCAAGAGTGGGGTCCTCCACCTCTACAGCAATGTGGGGTTCTCGAATCTGTCCACATATAGTTTTCGCTTATTTGTTCACCCGGTTTTTCATGCTGAACGCCAGTCCTTGGCTTGTGAAATCCTTGTCTCTGTTTGCTATCTAGAGGGCTTGTACTTGTCTTCTTTCCTGTGTCATTAGCTTCATTTCCCAGGAGTTACTGGCACTGGCAAGCAGATGTTTCTTGGCCCCTTTGTCTGATAGTACTGTCTCAGTCGCTCAGGGAAGCACCTCTTTCTCCATCAGAGTTCCACATGTCCTCAGCCCAGGTTAGGGTCCATGTTCCTGGGCATCCACAGGTATTCATAAAGGTCAAAGAATCTTTGCTTAGTCAACAAGGAAATCAGAGCCACCTGGGTCTAAGTAACAAAGAACCAAGTCAGTAGGGCTGACTCACCCAATCACCTGACAGGTCTACATGAAAGTTTGTCCTCTGGGCCAAGGGAAAGGAAGCTGGAAGGCCAACATTGTGGTTCAAAATGAAGATAAAGCTTAGAGGGAATACAAGCCAAGTGTCTACTTGGCGATTAAAGACCTAGAGAATCATGATGCCTCCTGTGAAGCAGTGTCTTCGGGAAATGACAGAGAAATTGAACTCGCAGCCGTAGGGTTGCTCAAACAAGACCTGTATCATTAACAACATCAGTCAGCATGACAATAAGGATGGGAAAAAATTTCCTAAGGCCTCATCCTTAGATGAAGAGCTACAGGTGACTGCTGAGAGAGGGAGCATCAGTTTTCTCAAGGGGTGAGCCCCCGATAGGCTAACCAGTTCCAAGTGGTCAGCCCCAAACACATGTACATACAAGCAAGTAGTATGTATGGACTTGGTAGGGTGTACACACACTTCACACTAATCTTTAAAGATGAGAGGGGACACAGAAGAAGCTGAAGGGGAAAGGAGGGGTGGAAATTGTATAAATAGAATACTCATATATGAAATTCTAAAATTTGTTAAATTTAAAAGAAAAATAAGAAGCAAGTTATGGTGGTACATGTCTTTAATTTCAGCACTTTGAAGCAGAAGCAGGCAGATCTCTGTGAGTTTGGGACCAGCCTGGTCTACATAAGGAGTTCCAAGACAGTCAGAGTTACATATACATACATGCATACATACATACATACATATGTATATATATGTATGTGAATATATATGTATACACATATATACATATGGAAAGAGAGAGAGAGAGAGAGAGAGAGAGTAGGTGGAGTCAGTGAAAAAATCCCAAAACAAGAGTCTTGTGACTTCATTTTCTTCAAAAAACAGAATGTTCTTGGAATGTATTTTTGTGCTCTTCCCAGGTGTAGTAGATACGAATGAGCTAAATTCAGATTATTCATTACAGGTGGCTATTGTTATTTGTTTATATGTCTCTATGGAAAAACATGTTTTGCCGTGTATGGCTTGTCCTTCTGACTGAGGAGTTTACTCAGGTGGCTCTTCTTCACTTCCAGGGTATAAATTGTCTGATGCTCTGAATAAAGTTGTCTATTGCATGAGGCTTTAGTCCATCTCAGTCTTAGGCCCCACCCTCCCAGGTTCACACCACCATCTAGAGCAGTAAACACATGGTAGTTGAGCATGTGATATACATGTTAAACAAATATACACATGAATAAATACAAACAATAATAGAATCAACAAAATTAGAAGAACATCATGTTGGTGGAGGTTTCTGTCCTGCTCAGTCCCGCAATAATCACACAGAAGTTTTTATTAATTGCAATACTGTTTGGCCAATAGCTTAAGCATACTTCTAGCTAGCTCTTACATCTTAAATTAACCCATTTTTATTATTTTATATTTTACCATGAGGCTTGTGATTTACTGGCAAGGTTCTGGTGCATCTGTCTCCAGCCACAGCTACATAGTCTCTCACTGACTTTGCCTTCTCTCTTCCAGCTTTCAATTTAGTTTTCCCACATAGCTCTACACTGCCCTATCACAGGCCAAAGCAGCTTTTTTATTCATTAACCAGTAAAAGCAACACATCTACAGAAGAACCTTTTTACAACAAAGAATGACTTTCGTAAAGTGACTAATTAGGTCGTGACACTTGAGCCCTCATGGAAGAGACTAATGACTTTCTAAGTGAGGTCTGAGAGACTGGTTCCTCCCCTCTGCCTTTTCATCCCCCTGCCCCATGAAGACACAGCATTTGTCTTTTTTTCCTTTACCTCTGTGTGAGAATAATAGAAAGTCAGTGCACTGGAAGGTTCTCACTAGACACCAGTCCAGCTGGTGCCCTTCTGACCTTCAGAACAATGAGATAACAAACTGCTGTTGTTTATAGATTACCCAGTACGTGATGTCTTATAGCAGCACAGACATGCGATGTCTTCTTACAGCAGTGTTGAAATAACCAGGCTAGCTAAAGATAAAACAGGAAATGAGAAATCCAAGCACAGCAATGTCCCATGGGAAAAGGCGCAGAGAGAGTGCACCTGGAAGTGCACACATTTTACCCTGGGTCCCAGTGAAGCCATGCCTTAACTAAGACACACCTTCTTAAAGATGATTGGCTAACAAGATTCCCCATTACCTCCCCCTTTTGTCTAAACAAGAGCAATCCAAACCCAATAAAAACTATATATAATAGGAACAGGTATCAAGTATAAAATTACAAACAACATAAGCAACATTAAGCAAGGAACACAGGATAAATGTTTTAATAAACATTCTATTTTAAGGAATCTAAATCTTGCATTGGAAATAAGCTTGGCTAAATCATAAGAGGAAGGTAACTATGACTATCTAATCTTCAACCCTATTGAAGGCCTGAGAAGGGAAATAATATTACTGGAGTGAACAGGAATCAAACAGCTTCCAAAGTGAGCAACCAACTTTGGCTAAGGCCTAGCATAACTGACAGACCACTTTTAGAGGCAAGAAATTTTTTAGAATCATCTTACCCTGCCTTGGCAAGATTTGACAGTCTTTTTCCTTGTGTTCTGTGTATCCATTTCTGGATACCACGTACTTTGTCAGTGATTGAGGCATCAGCAGTTCCTTGCCCAAATGCCAATTGTGCCAAGAAGAAAACAAACTCTGAGTGGAGTGTCTTTGGTGCCCAACATTCTCTAGGGAATAGATTGGTGCTGTCAGGAGCAATCATGTCACATGTAAATAGAACCCTAAGTTATTTAAATGCCATATTTTACAGATCCTTGAAGTGTTTGAAGATTACCTATCTAGGCAGAATACAATCTCTATGTAGCTAAAGAACCTAATTAATCTGACTGTATATATAACAAACATGAATGACTATTGACCTATAATATTTAATATCTGTATAACTTAAAGACTAAGGCTTCATGTCAGGATATTAAATAATCTGGAAACAATTGTTCAGTAAATGAGGACAATGACTTCAAAATGTAAAAAATGTGTAAGCATCTTGTTTAGAGGTAAGAATAATATATAATACAATACAAAAACATATCCTAAAGGTTGTATCAATATTAAAAATGTCCTAAACAGGAGTAGAAACATGCACATATATAATCTGACAGAATAACTTTGCATAGGTGTACAAATATTGTAAACAGAAATAACAAATATAATTTGAACTTGTATCAACATACAAAGATTATACCAATGTAAATGAAGCAGAGGCTGTGGAGGAGTGTTGCTTACTGGCTTGTTATCCATGGCTTGTTCAGTTTGCTTTCTTAAACACCCTAGGACCACCTGTCCAGGGATGGCACCATCCACAGTGATCTGGGCCCTCCCACATCAATCACTAACCAAGAAGATGCTCCACAGACTCATTTACAAACCAGACTTATAGAAACATTTTCTCAGTTATGATTTCCCTTTCCCAGACATGGTTAGTTTTGTGTTAGATTGGTAAAAAACAACCAGCACACTGAGCAAGTGAATATTTTTGGAAACATAGATCTGAAAGGATGAGGACTCTAGATTGGTGCCTGGGTCATTTACTTAGACTCTTAAATCCTTTTAAATCATAACAGCTGGGTGGCAGCAGTGCATGCCTTTAATCCCAGCATTCGGGAGGCAGAGGCAGGAGGATCTCTGTGAGTTCGAGGTCGGCCTAGTCTACAAAGTGAATTCCAGGTCAGCCAGGGTTGTTACACAGAGGAAATCCTGTCTCAAAAACCCACCTCCAGAAAGAAAGAAAGAAAGAAAGAAAGAAAGAAAGAAAGAAAGAAAGAAAGA
>LOEQ01002698.1:125313-159488 GCA_001685075.1 Bramus lutescens
CGTCCCTCTAAGAGAGCTGAAGGCAAAGACCTTGTCTCCACCACACCAGGGTGGGAGGGCACAGCCCAACTCTAGGTTTCCAAGCAGAAATCAGCCGTGGTCACAAGACAATGGAGAGCCTGAATCCTCAGGCCTGAGCTGCGAGATCCAAGTCTCCACAGTTCTTCCCACGTTCACTTTCAGCAGTGCTTTGAGTCATTTTTATTGTTGTTGTTGCTGTTGTTGTTGTTGTTTTGCCTTCTAAACACATGTCTGTGACAAAATTGGACTGAAATTCCATTTTTTCCTGCCCTGTTCACTCCCTACCCTTCTCAGCACAGCCTTTACAGAGGGACAAGCCCCTGAGGTCTCCTGTCAAGGAAGGTTTTTTTCTATGCTACAAGGAGACTAGATAGCAGCCCGAAGCATCCACAGGTTTGTGGGTAGTGTGGCAGAACCATTTTAATCACATCTGCTGTGTATTCAGCAAACCCAAGCTCCCAGAATAAAAAATAAATAATAAAAACCAAAAACAAACAAGCAAAAAAAAGTCTCACTTTCCAAGAGAGTTCTGGAAAGCCACACTAGCCAGAGGGTACCCCCTCTGCAGCAAATGAGAAGCTAAGCCAGGCTTAGTTTAAGAGTTGTGCCCTCTGTGAGAGCCTCCATGAACACCTTCATCACTCTGCTCCCCTCTCCTATGGGACCGTGTGGCACCCAGGAAGGCTCCTCGGAACAGTGCGGCCCACATCAGTCTTTGCTGTTTCCTTTTCTCAGTGGAGAGGCGGTACCTTACCAACTTCCCTCTTAGACAAAGAGCCTGAGAACAGTGGGATGACCTAGTGGCTGAGAGTGCTTGCTGGCAAGTCTGACGACCTGAGTCATCCCTGGGTCCCACAAAGTGGAAGGAAAAAAGTAACTCCAGGGATTCGTTCTCTGACCTCCGCACAATACATAGAAATAAAATTTTTAAAAAATTAAGATATACATGATACTTCCTTATCCACGGAGTATCTGCCAAAAGAGCTCCAGTAGACAGGAGTAATTCTATGTATGTAACGTGCTTTCGTCTTCTATGAAAATGCTGTGGGCTGGGGTCTAACCCGCTGGGTAGAGTGCTTGCCTAACACACACACACACACACACAACCTTAAGTCCCAGCCCTGCATAAAACCGCGAGCAGCAGTTCAATGCCCGAAAGCCCCACACTCAAAGATAGAGACAGGAAGACCAGAAATTCAAGGTCAACCTTGGCTACAGAGTTCAAGGCCAGCCTGGATCACATGTGATGATGTCTCAAAGCCAACATACACACACTCAAGTGCATACACACACATCTATGCAAAGATATTTATGGTGTGTTTAATTTATAAATTAGGTACTATAATAGATTAACTAATAGTAAAATAAAGCAATCTGTTGATCTTGCTGTGACAGCCCATAACTCAGATGGCTACTAAGTGACTAACAGGAAAGTGCAGTTTTGGCGTTGTCCATGAACAATTTTTGGATTGTATCTGACCTCAATAGCTGAAACCATAGAAAGGGACCCTTGTGTGCAGGGTATTGGGTACAATCCAAGTGCCATGGGCTCTCCACACGGACATATGTGTTAACTGAGAATGGCTTGCTGTCACCAACTTCTCAAGAGCCTTGAAGATGTCTTCTCTCAAGTGTGTGGAACACCACAGAGAGCAGTGGAGAACAACGCAGACTCTGTAGCAGAAGTGCTGTGTGTCTCTGAACCAGTTACTTGCCTGCTCAGAGTCTCGGCTTCCTCTGAGCCTGGTCCCTTATTTGTAAAATAGTCTCAAGAGTCATGGTGAGAATTAAGTGAGAAATTTCACACAAACACTTCACACTCAAAGACAGTATTCCAGGGTGTGAAAGCAGCCTCCAGCCCTGAAATGCCTGTGAGGCAAAGCTCCTCTGCCCTTTCCCCTTGACTCTGGTATCTGAAGCTGCTTGGCCAGCAGACCCTGGATAAGAGACCCACAGGCTCTCTACTCGAAGCCTCAAGAAACCATGAGAGTCTAGGTCCTGCCCTATTCCCGAACCAGATGTCATGCCATGAGGGACCAGTGATACAGAGAGCTGGAGAATTCAAGTCAATCATTGACATAAAGACAGTGCCTTTCAGCGTGAGTTCAGTTGCAGCCACCGCCTGGCTAAAGTAAGAGAGGGCAGAAAAATAATTAAGAATTTCAAAGCAATGGAGCACCTTGGCTGTGAGTGACTGTACAAACTTCATATCTATGAAGCTGGCCCCGATCACAGCCTGACTTTGTGTCGTGACTATGTCCTGTTTGCACAAGTCCTGCTAGTCTTGTGATCCTCCTTCTGATAACTGCACAATTTTAATCTGAAGATCCACCTCCCTAAACATGGTTTAAATAGGGTTGGCACAACTCTACCAATCCAGGGTGGGCATTTGTTCTGTCCTGACTAATAAGATGTGGTAGCATAGCCAATGAGAACCAAAGCTCAGAATTCTGCTGCAAGAATGGAGCTGACTGCTGGAGCAGCAAAATTGGCAGGGAAGCAAGCTTAGAGTCCCTGACACCAGCTGGGGAAGTCTCCCTGAGGCAGAGCTGGTACTGATAAAGTAAACTGAAGGATGAGGTGTCAGAGCAGAATCCTGCCAGCATCATTCAGTCCTGCAATCGGGCTGGCCTTTGTTGACTGTCTCCTTCCTTCCTTCCTTCCTTCCTTCCTTCCTTCCTTCCTTCCTTCCTTCCTTCCTTCNTCCCTCCCTCCTTCCTTCCTTCTTCCACCTCCACTCCGTATAAACTAACACATTTCCTGCTTGATCTCAGCTAGCCTCTGCTGGGTTTCAGCCGCTTGAAGTCAAGAAAGACCTGATGAAAACGGGCTACGGTTTGATGAATGACTACCTTTCAGTTTGAATACCAGGCCACCAACCTTGAAGGAGTCCATTGTTTGGTTCTGTCACCTCCTTTGCTCAGTTCCATCTGACTGGAGAATCAGGGCAAGAAACACAATCGCCCAGAGAGATTGTCGTCGAGTTAGTAAGAGTGAGGATGTAGCAGTATGTTCAGACTTCATCTCTTCTTCATGCTCTTTGCTATGTAGGCAGAGGAAGTCAAGACTGAAAGACTGGCCAGGCAGTGGTGGTGTACTCTTAATCTCAGCACTCAGAAGGCAGTGGCAGGTGGATCTCTGTGAGTTTGAGGCCAGCCTGGACAGCAGAGTGAATTCCAGGACAGCCAGGGCGACCCAAAGAAACCTTGTCTCGAGAAAAGAGAGAGAGAGAAAGAAAAGAGTGGAAGACCCTTTCGCCTTGGGGATTTGAAAACAAAGCTTTTATGTTAAATGTGTTTTACTTTTGTAATATGAAAAAATGGTAACGAAGTGCATTGTTTCATGCAGGCCAGTTTATCCTTCTGGACCAGCCCCATGAAACTAACTCTGCAGAGGTCCAGCCCCTCACAGGAACAACATTACAGTAGACACTGGCCTCTGCCTGCTGTTTGCTACACTCAAGTTAGTCTAGAGCTTGCTGACTGAGCCGACCTGGAACCCGAGAGAACGTCTCAGATCCCCGACTCCACTGCCAACAGCAAGTATTAGCTCTCTTCTGGATATGTTGGCCGAAAAACCAAATTTTTATACCTCCAGGCCAGCCAGCATCTTGAAAGGCCAGTTACCTACCCTAGTGACCTCATCAGAGCCACACTTTACTTCTCAACAGAACAAAGCTAACTTGTGTCCTGCCCTTCTCTAGAGCCAGCATCGCGGTGTCCCCAGCACCGCCCTTCCATGGCTTCACCTGCATAACCGTTGGTTGAGTTGCCCAGGCTGTGCTCCTGTGGTTGGAGTCCCCATTCTACCTACTCATACATAGTCTTCTTGGAACCCTTTCTGCCCACTTTGAAATTGGGTCTTTCCAAGGACAGGACCCCGTATGCCTTGTAGTCCTAGGATGGAAAGTTCCAGGCCTCTGTGTAACTCCTGCCCCACTGCCATCTTACGGTGAGGTTTACACGTGTGTCTCAGCAAATATCCTATCCTTCAATCTGCTCACCTCCTCGACTTTGAAGCATCTGGTTTCCTCTTTATTTCAGCTAGGCCTACATCCTGTGTGTTCTCAGAAAACGGAACTGAAATGTTGAACTCCAAAATCCTACATCCAGTTCATGCAGTGGTTTTGTTTTTACAAAGCAGGTAGGAATGAACAATTCCACTCCCCCCTGAATTCACACATGTAGGTCTGGAGGCTTTTCTCAGTGAGAGTGTGAGACCCTGGGTTCAATCCTCAGTATCACAGGCACAAAAACACAACAACAACAAACAACTGCTGGGTTCACGTATGCCCCAGGGATGGCCAGGCCAACCCTCTGAAGCATTATTATGTTCTGGAAATAGAAGGATGTTTCAGTCAGGTGTTGCCTCATAACACTTTCTAAAATGTAGCTTCAAACAATAAAACTTTATTCAGCCTGACAGTTGTCTGTCAGGATCTGGGTCAGGGATGGCAGTAATTTGGCTGCTCCGGCTATCATCTGGGTCCATTCACTCATCTATAGTAGGTTGATAAGTGGGCTGCATGGCAGGGTCCATAGTCCGCATACCTGTCACTTACGTGTCCCTCTACATGGCCTTTGGCCAACGTGTGGAGAGCTTACGCGTCCTCCCAGGATAGTGTTCTCAAGGTAGCCAGACTTGTCACATGGTGGCTAGTTTGCAGCAGTAAATTTGGAAGTTAACAATCTTCCTAAAAGTTTGATTCAGGACTGGTGGGATGATTTAGTTAGTAAAAGTACTTGCTATGCAAGCCTGAAGTCCTGAGTTCAATCCCTGTAAACCCATGTACAAAGCCGAGCACGGTACTGTGCATCTGTAATCTCAGAACTTCTGTGTCAATATGGGGGCTGGAAGCAGGAGACTCACACAGTATCCTGCAGGCCAACTAGCACAGATGCACAGTAGAGACAAGAGAGAACCTGTGTCAGAACAAGGTAGAGGAAAGAACTTACTCCCAAAAGTTATCCTCTGACCTCCACACATGTGGTGTGGCATCCATGTACCTGAATACCACAGAGACACACATACACACAGACTCTCCCTCTGTCTCCTTCTCATATATATATATATTATATATTATATATAATATATATATATCACAGACTCTCTTTCTGTCTCTCATATATATAAAATGTGGTCCAGAACTGGCACAGCATCCTTCTTGTCTCATCCTGTCAGCCAGACCAAACAACAGCAACCTAAGGCCCCTCAGTGGCTGGAGAGATGTGCCTCGCTTCTTGGCCAGTGGAGCAGCATGTATGTGCAGTAGAAGAACAAAATAGCAGCCATTTTGGAGACTGTCTATTATAGAGGAGGAAGACCATGGACAGACAGAACACAATGGAAAGAACTTGAGTGAGCAGCTCCTGCAGATGATGTAGCTGTTGGGAAAAGTCTGAGAAAGTGATATTTAAGTTACAATGGGAAAGGCAAGGAGTTCATGGTTCTGGGAAGGAAGGTTCATCCAGGGAAAGAAAACATAAAAGCGCTAAAGTAGGGACAGGCTAGGCATGTTTAAGGACTAGAAAGGGTCATGGGTCACAGATGTAGATAGGACAGAGAGTGTGGCTGGGGAGATCAGGCAGTCAGAGAGAACCAGATCTTGTGAATCAGAGGAAGGAGGTGGAGCTTTATTCTAAATCCCTCTTGGAAACCAAGCATTGAAGGGTTTCAAAGAGAAAAGGGGCAGGATACAATTCACAATGTGAGAAGGTCACCTGACTGCCCTGAGAAGGCTGTGAAGTACAAGCAGGAAAGCCACCAGATGGTTAGCGCTGCTGCGGGAGCAGCATGTGACTTCTTCTATCTCCTGTCATTGGGAAGTGACCAGAGAGAGATAGGTATGGGGTTTGGATGAACCGGAAGTGCTAAAGGCTGAACCTATCCTGTCTTGGTTCAAGTCCTCTTCATGCTAGGGCAACCATCACAAAAGCCTTCTGCCCATCCCTCACCCAAACGGGCCATCAGAGTTAGTGTCCCTCCTTCAGCTGGCGTCTTGTTTCCTAAGTTATTTAAAATCAGTATCCTTGCATATAATGGGGGCCTTTCATAATGGGCTATGCTGCTCTCCCCAGGGTCCACGTCCTGCCCTTGTCCCACACGCCCTTTGCTCCAGCCACACACTGTCACTTGTGGTCCCTGACCACATGACAGGTCATGATCCTGTGCACGCCACGTGCTGTTTCTTCTGCTGAGAGGGTTCTGTTGCCCTCACTTCCACTCCCTCACGAACTCAGTTCCTATTGCTTTTCAATGTCACACGCCCCTTCACTTCTACTGTGCTTCTTTCGGAACTTCAACTTCATTCTGATTTCTGTGGACTCGGCTGACACACAGCAAGAGCGATGGCCAACAATGCCTCTTTTCATTAGCTGTGACCTTTTCAAAGGCAAAGACTGTTTCTAGAAGCCAGAAATGCTCCTTTAAGCTGATGTAAAGGTCTGAAGATGTACACTGCAAGGTCTAATCACCAGCAGAAAGGGATTGTAGATCCCGTAATGAGGCCTCTGTCCCTGGCTCATGCCAGGACAGTAGGTGTAATGCCCAGCTTGTAGTCTGTGAATCTCCAGACAGGAGCTTACCCAAGTTCCCCATTGTATAAGGTTCTCCAGGAAGGCCTACCACACACACTGGCCATCAACATCACTGCTGGTAATCTCCTTGCCTCCTGACAGGAGTCAGGACTACCATTGCCTAGACTCTTTGAAGATCTGAAAAGCCCACTGCTGCCCATGTGAAGTTCAGTGTGATGCTTACAATCGCCAGCCCTGACCTCCCCCAGATCAGCTTTAGATGCTCGCATGTGTATTTGCTTTTACCTGGTGACTTCTCTGCTGGCTGTCCCTCAAACTCAGAAGGTCTCAGATAGAATTCAGCCTTTCCCTTGTCTCACGTGCCCATGCCTGGTAGATCGCCAATGGATGGATGAGCCTGAATTCCTGTTAAGGTCTTTTGGGTCACTTCCTCTTCACTCTCTGCGGTCTTGATCCAAGTCCTCACTTTGCAGGATGACATCAGTTCCTAACCCCACCCTGCCTGTGTCCCTGCCTTCCATGCTTCCTGCTTCTGATTTGCATGTTCATCTAGTCATGGTGTTCCTCTTTAGAGTCCTTTAACACCCTCACAGGTCATCAAATTTTCGCTTGCATTGGCGCCACACTGATAAAGGTGCAGATTTCTGGCACCTCTGTGGTGGTTTGGATGAGAATGGCCCATAGGTTTATATTTTTTTAATGTCTGGTTCTCAGTTGGTAGACTGCTTAGGAAGGATTAAGAGGTATGGCCTTGCTGGAGGATGTGTATCACTGGGGCAGTTTTTGAGGTTTCAGAAGCCCACACCAGGCCCAGTCATTCTCTCTCACTCTGACTCCTGCCTACGGATCAGGATGCAAAGCTCGCAGCTACTGCTCCAGAGCCAGCCAGCTTGTCTGCTACCATGATGGAGATGGACTAAGCTTTTGAAACTGTAAGCAAGCCTCCAATTAAATGCCTTTGGTTATAAGTTTCCTTGGTCATACAGCAAGAGAACAGTAACTAAGAAAACATATTTGATAGAATAAAGTGTTGCCCAGTTCTAGGATAAAAAGTTAAACCAATTACTATCTTAAAGTGTATGTTCTCCAGGGTATAAATGGTGTGGTCTGTAGCTAAAGACCTTGGAAAGCTGAAATAGAGTATTGTTTAGGACTAGGAGTTTGAATTTGACCTGGGAGACATAGTAAAAAAAAAGTCAGTTTCTCAAAAAACAAAATCAAATAGAATAGAAAAGAAAAATGCAGAGATTTGTATTTTTTTCTCGGGACCCAATAAATCATTATTCTACTGGGTGGGGTCAATACAAGCTCATTCAAAAGGAGTGCGCATGGAGCTGAGCGCACCCACCCTGAGAATCACTATGATTCATGTGGTCAATCCAAGCTCTATCCTTCTCTCCACCAAGCCCTTCCCATATGCTTCTTAGGCAAGCCCCTCCCCATCTCTACTGCTACCCGCCCTCCCCACTCAAATGCCTCCTTGCTCTGTTTTTTGGTGCCAGACATGACGTCTTTGAATGACTCCCTTGTGTGGGAGAACTCTTAGTCATCTATCATAACTTTAGAAACACAAAACTGTAGGGCTGTGATAGAACTCAGTGGTGGGGTGCTTATTCAGAGATGGGCACTCACAGGTCCAGCCCAGAAGAATCCGGACCTTGGTGATTGCTGGGCACGTCATGTAAGAAGCCCAAGTCTGTATAATAACTAGGGTCAAGAATCTTTCTTCCAGGGAGCCTTCCCAAACCAACAGTAAAGTCCATACCTCCAAATTGACATTAAGGTGACCAGAACTCTTGTGGAGAACTATCAGGTTAAAAGGGTGATCCAAGCCGGGCGGTGGTGGCGTAGGCCTTTAATCCCAGCACTCGGGAGGCAGAGGCAGGCAGATCTCTGTGAGTNTTCGAGGCCAGCCTGGTCTACAAGAGCTAGTTCCAGGACAGGAACCAAAAGCTATGAAGAAACCCTGTCTCGAAAATACAGAAAAAAAAATGATGATCCAAAACTACTCGCCATCAAGTCCAAGGACCCAAGTTCAAGCTCAGCTCCACACAGAAGAAGGAGAGAATCAACTCTTGAGAGTTGTCCTCCAACCTCTGGTGTGAGAAGTCCTTCTGTATATGTGCTGCTTTTATTGGTTAATGAATAAAGAAACTGTTTTCAGCCAATGGCTTAACAGAATAGAGCCAGGCTGGAAAAGATATAGAGAAAGAGTAGGCGGAGTCACGGAAAACCCATGTAGCCCTGCTGCTGGAGACGGATGCTGGGTGGATCTTTACCCGGTAAGCCACAGCCACATGGCAATACACAGATCAATGGAGATGGGCTAATTTAGGATACAAGAGTTAGCCAGAAATATGCTTAAGCTATTGGCCAAACAGTAGTGCAAATAATATAGTTTCTAAGTGATTATTTCTTGATCTGGGTAACTGGGAATGAACAAGCAATGTGTGCTGAGGCATGCTCACCCACACCCACAGGCATACAGACACACACACACACACACACCACGCACACATGCATGCATGCATGTGCACACATACATTAAATAAATGCATCACAGTTTGCTTTTCCTAAAAGACATTCATTGCCAGGTTTCCCCAAAGTCTAGGGAACATCCCATTTCTCCTCTTGGTCCATTCCCATCTGGCCCCTTTCTCCTCTGGATAGGCTCACACCATAGACAGGTTGGCTGTCTTGCTTTGTTTTGTTTGTTTGTTTGTTTTAGCCATACTTCTTCAGATTTTCTCCTGGTTCTAGCTGGTGACTGCCTCCTCACAGGGTGGGATGAGCAGGAGTGGCGGGAGAATTGTCTGTATTCTGTCAATCATGTATTTTAATAAACACTGATTGGCCAGGCAGGAAGNTAATCTTATGGAGACCTCTGTGTGATTTTCTTTGGGGCTTGCCGGCTGTGGGGTTCTGGGCAGGTCAGAAATCCCCACAGCTGGCCCTCATGTTACACAGGAGCGAGCTTGCAGCAGTGATGCTCAGGGTAGGACCTAATTCTCCGTTCACAGACTTCTTTACTCTCTCCTATCCTGGACATGGAGACTTGCGTTCACTGCTGACACAAAATGGGATGAAGGAGCCAGCAGCCTTCCACCAGCTCTACCACACTAGGGGTACCACCCTAGAAGACCAGACATCTCTTTAAACCTTGAGTTCTTGATCTATAAAGAAAGGAACAATGCTTGCCTAATCCACCTCACACCCACAGTGGGTGTTTCTACTGAACCAAGACTGTGTCTGGTACACACACACACACACACACACACACACACACAGAGACTCTTCCTCTTGCTGTTATTCATCATCCCAAATATTTCACCCACTTTTCATTGCTGCCATAAATAATGATATGTGTGCCCCTGTACATGCTCCTGAGAGCACCAACAATGCAGCAAAGAGCAAATGCCAAGTTATTACTTGGCCATGCTCCAAAGTTACCATCCATTTTCTAGCTGTGACAGTTAAGCATGGAGTAGTTGAATTCACTGTTGACTTTTTCCTCACAGGCGGATTATACAAGTGTGGAGTGATCTTCCCAGACTGGATTTGCAACTCCAAGATCTAGAATAAAGGCTGATTATTCTCATTCCATCAGAGAGCTTTCTGTGTATTGATGACTTCTGCTGATATCGTGGGTCAGGAGGAGGCAAAACAAAAGAGTCCAAGGGATTCCTTTTCTAGGATACAATACATACTAACCATATATACAAACAAAACGCCTCAATGGGAGAGAGGGAGAGAGAGAGAGAAACAGAGACACACAGAGAGAGAGAGAGAAACAGAGAGAGAGAGAGAGAGAGAGAGAGAGAGAAACAGAGAGACAGAGCGCTGGTAGCTAGTTCTATGGCAGCTGCCTGGCAGCTGCTGGTCTGAGTTTCAGTCAGAGCTGTCTATGAGAACCCAATCCTCTTGGCATCTACACAAGTGTTTAGACTAGAGAGTGCCAGTCTGGGCAGCCAGGCATCTGATCCATGAGGAAGCTCCCACTGAAGAGCATCCCGTGAGAGCCATGTGGAGTCCATGCGGACCCATGAGCACACAGAGAGGGACACTGGCTCTCCTGACAAGTCTCAGTTCAGTCACAGCTTACTTTAGGGGTGGTGGGCCCTGGGGTTAGAGGACTCACCTAAAATATCCATGGCACAAAACTCTTTCCTGCGGTGTGGAGGTGAGCATTCCACAGGTGGGGATGATGAAATCAAAAACTATTTCCTTTTGGGAATGGTTCCAACCTTTAAGTATCAATGAGATTGAAATTGAACTCCCCTCCCCTGATTGCGTTAATACAACTATCTTACTCTGTGCCACCTAGAGTCTTGGCATAAAACAGTTCTAGGCATGCTGAGGGTGGGATCCAGGGCCTCGTCATACATCCTAGGCAAGCTCTCTGACATTGAACTACAGCCCCCTCCTAAGCATCTAGCTCTTTAGTGGGCTCTTTGCACAGAATTACAAACAGGGCTCAGAAGCTTCTGTGACTTTTAGAATCTCACAGAAGGTCTGGAACTTCTGGTGTTCATTCCTTGTCCCCTCCCTCCTTCTGAAGACCTTTTCTGTTCTTCACTGAGCCCCTGTTTGAGAATCTGCATGGTACAGTGAGCTGGAGACTGTCCAAACGAACCAGGTCTCCTTTGATTGTTACATGTTAAAGTTCCTCCTAAAAGCCACATGCGTGTTAGACATTCTAACAGTCTGACCAGCTGAATAAATTACTATAGTTGTAGGGAAATAGCATGAGCACACTTGGGAGCCAAAGGATCTTGGGATATCTTAGCCTTCTAAGTAACCTTTTATTGCCCAGCTCTGTATGTGATCTAACGTCCTCATGACTATTTGGGTAAATCCTTTAGAATGTACAAACAGACCCCAAGCAAAAGGCCAAGAATACCATTACATAGCATCTAAAGCCTCTAACAGAGGCTTCCCTGCCTTGCTGTAGCCCCATCTGCCAGACGTTTTCTGCCAGTGTGTGGGAGAAGCATCCTGCTTGCAATTTTCTCTGTTCCGGTACTTTAAAAATGTGACGAAACTGTCACCAAGTTGGAACATGGTATTTGGGGCAGCCTGAAGTCACATTTGACTCCAGAACAAACTATTTTCTATTCCCTTTGAGGTGAGAGCTGGAGTTGTTGTTGTTGTTGTTGTTGTTGTCTGTTTTGTTTTGGTACTGACAGTTGCAGGATGCTATAAACTGAAGTCGTAGATAGTAACAGCTTACACCAAGAAGGTCCAAAGCCAACGAGGCACTTGGTGAGGTTACACCAGAGGTCAAGGTCAGTGTCCCTAAGATTTTTCTGCATTCTTCCATGGTTCTAATAGAGCTGCAGCAGCTCCGGGTTCATGATGTCATGTGACAATGTCCAAAGACAGGACAAAGTGTTTGTCCCTGTGTCTTCTTTCAAGAGCTAAGAAGCCCCTTTTCACGTCCCCACGTCTGATTCTCTTCACATTCCTCACATGTAGGGTTGCATCAAGGGACCATTGCTAAAGCAGTTCCCATCGGAGAGAGATCCTTAGACTTATCCACAGTCCACCCTGGGGCAGAAGAGGTGCGCAGAAATGCAGTTTTGATAACCTGTCAATTGTAAGGATGTGCAGTGCAGAGTGTTGCAGAGCGGGAAGCCAGCTCACCCTCCCCTGCCTTCTTGCAGACTCCCTTTGCATTCTTTCATATCTAAGGTTCTAAAGAAGCTCATCTACTCCCTCCCTGTCTGATATTGGGGACTGAGGCCAGACCCTCAGGCCCGCCAGGTGGACAGTTGATTACTGCTGAGATGCACCTCCATCTCCATCTCCCTTTTATTAACTCAGCATTTCCCCATCTTGTTTTTTCTTGGTGTTCTTTACTTCCTGTAGGCACTGACATAAAAGTCCTGCTGTGCCTCACTGTTTGGTCTAAGTTAAACACCTGCCTGGAGCTAAGTTTAGCACAGATTTGGAGCCAGACAGCACTAATCAAAAACACTAGCGAACAACAAGAATATCTCAGTCATTTGAAGGAGCAGACATAAAGGAGAGAAACTTTTTTTTTCAGGCTCTTCTTTGAGGACTGTCGTGGGATATTTTGATCGTATTCTGAGATCTGTCAATAAAGTTAGCCTTGAATCAGGAGGCAGAGTTAGCGTCTAGCTGACCAGAACTAGCCATAAAGGTTTTGGAGGACTCAGGATACAAGATAGAGAGATACAGGAAATAGTAGGGAGAGACTTAGGAAGATTTGTAGCCCTTTTGGATCTGGGAAGAAGAGAGAGGGGAGGTCACTGGTTGCTTCTCCTCTGCTTCTCTGGCCAATCCGATTTTTACCCTGATATTTGACTCCCGAGTTTTGATTAATGACAAAACAATTTAGACAAACTCATCACCCTAAATTAATAGATCGAAGACACTCCTTGAATAATTTCTTTGCACTAACCTCTTCAGCATCCTGATGCCATCAGGGCAAATGAGTATGACTGCTTTTGGTAGTCATTAAGGAGGGCAGGCCAGGCATATTGTCTCATGCCTTTAATCCCAGCACAGGGGAGGCAGAAGCAGCTGGATTTCTGTGAGTTCAAGGCCAGTCTGGTCTACAGTGTGAGCTCCAGGACAGCCAGGGCTACACAGAGAAACCCTGTCTCAAATCAAAAAAGGGGCAGATGGCTGGGTTGCATTGGAACTACCCTTCCATGGCTCCTCTTCTGTGAAGCAATGCTCGCTCTCCCAGATGATGCGCCATTTCCCCATGGCCATGGGTTGTACCCAACAAGAAGCCAAGAGCCTCTACTCTCACCAACTGGGCTCTAAACCCCCAACCCCCCAAACTTGCCCTGTGTCCTGCCCAATATTTCTGGCTTCAACATCTCACCTCTCCCCTGGGATTCTGACCTGGCTAGAAACATCTTGCTGACTAAATAGTTCACAAAAGGGAAAACCTGAAGACATGTGTGTAAGGGATGTGTCAATTCAAGTGGAATTCCTCTTACCGCTTGGCTATGACCACGTGAGGCACTTGGCAAATAGCCCTTTGTTCTGATGGTTCTAAGAATGAGAAGGGGGAGGAATTTGGACAAGCAGAAAAGTCACATGGCACTCGAGATAACCAAGATAATCAGGGTTATTTCCCAGACATGACCACTGTCCCTCCTGGTCACTCATGGGACTTGCCCCTTTGCTACTGTTCTTTGATACGTTTTTAACAGATACATCCATCCGGCCAGATGGGGGCTGGGGATGGGAAGGAGGATTGGCTCCCTCACCTGTCATTGGCTTCACTGGGCAACTGGTCCTGTAAGAAGGCCAGCTAGGTCCATTGGAAAAGACTGGGCAAGTGAAGGCCAACTGGCTAAGATGGCAGAGCTCAGTTCACTCCATGTGGTTGGGTAGACACAAAGTCATGTGACCAAGAAGTGGCATTTGCAAAGTGAGGTTCCCAGAACCCCAAGGGAGAGAGGTAGGTGTGGCCGAATCTGCCTGGGCTTCATCTCTTGCTACTTCCTCATCCCATTGTGGGCTCCTGCTCCATAAAGTGCACTTCCCACTTCTTTCAAGCTGTGTGGAAAAAGTGCCCTCCCACTGATGCTCAGGCACCGCTCTGCATTCCAACACCTCCTCTCCCCTCTCCTGCCAAGACTACTTGTGTGTTTCTGCGTTTCATTTTTGACAGGATCTTACTACGAAGTGTGTCTGGTCTTAGACTATGCTGTGTAGACCAGGCTAGCCTTGAACTTGTGATCTTGCTTCCTCTGCCTTGTGAATCCTGGGGATTACAAGTGCGTGTCACCACGTCTGGCTAAGTCTTACAGTTTTTCCTATTATTATCATTATTATTTTAATTTTGTTTGCATTGAAACAGTGTCTCTCTACGCAGCCTCTGTTGTCCTGGGTCTCACTATGTAGACTACCAGGTTGGTATTGAACTCAGAGAGTTCTACCTGCCTCTGTGTCCTGAGTGCTGGGATTAAAGAGGTGCCCCGCTACACCTGGCTAGTCTTAGTTGTTTTGAGATAAGTTCTCTTGTAGCCCTGACAGGCTTAAAATGTCCTATGTAGCTCAGACTGACTTTGAGTTCCTTATTCTCCCGGCTCCACATTCCAGGTGCTGGGCTACAGGGATATGCTGCCACATCTGGTTTTAAACCCAAAGTCTTTACAATGGCTCCAGACGCTTGCATTGTCTAATCCTGCCCATTGTTTATACTCTGCTTCCCACTAGACCACTGCCAGGGGGCTTGCATCCTCTGCCCACAAGATGTCCCTGCCCATAGGGTGCTCTCCTTTCAGCCAGGCAACCTGAGTTCAACTCTAGGACTTAAATGTTGCAAGAAGAGAACTCCAGCAAGCTGTCCTCTGACTTCCACACATGTACTTGGCATGTGCATGCTTACATAAAAGCAAACATGACAAAATTATCATGTGTTTATAAGTATTACTGTATTTTCCAAACTTTCTGTATGCTTAAAATAACAATATTTTAGAGAAGTTTTTTTTTAAATAACATTTTTATGGTGTCCACGGGTGACAGCAAACAGGCATGACAACTACCACCAAATTTTCCTCTAAAGAAATGGGGTCTTATCCCCTGGAGCCCCAAGGGTCAGAGGCAATATTGCCAGGATGCCCCAGAGAAAGGTACCCGTGGGCACACTGGGCTGCTGAAGGCCAGCATTTGCTGCCTCCTTGGTGGGAGAAGGTGGGAAATAAGCAAGGCCCTAGGCTAGGCCCTGCACCCCTAACTAGAACACACAAACAGCCCTCCTCACCCTCATCTCCTCCAGCAGACACTGCTAAGGAGATCAGTCAAAAACCTGTTAAGAGCAGCCCTAAAACCAATCCCCTCAGGGAGCCATCCAGAAAGGGTTGCCTGTTTCAGCTTGTATGAACTAGTAAACAGACCAGAAAGGCAGCCAAGACCAGGAAGAGCAATCGCTGGACCCAGAGTGGGATCTGGCAATTCTGCTCTAGAGTGGCAACAGGGGCCTGCTTTTCTGGCCTGACGGCACAGCGGGGAAGCTATGAAGAGGGAGAAGGCAAAGAGGAGAACACAGAAGAGGTGGAGGATGTAGGGTATAATAGGATAAGCCCAGGGAGCTCCTGGAGACATTGGAAATGGGGCAGTAGCGTGCAAAGCTCTGGTAGGCACTGTCTAAGCCACAGGTAGAGCAGTCCCTATCTGCAATGCTCTGGTAGGCACTGTCTTGGCCAACAATGGGGCGGTCCTTATCCTTGTCCTCCTCTTCTGAAGAAGAGAAAATGTCATGCCTGGTGTGAGCATCCGCAAGTGAGGTCAAGCCATCCAGTCTGTGGAGTTTGTCATAGCAGCCCCAACGGGACAAGGCAGTTGGCCCCTGGAAAGTGCCTTGGCAGAAGAGAGGGGACACATAGGTCACTAACCAGTTCTGAAGTACTTTGATATTGTAACAATCAATACAAATCTATTTGGTGACCACTCTGTGTGGTGTCTGCATCCTAGTGAGAGAAGGCAAATAATAGACAGAGCAAGATCGTGTCTGATGGCGTTGTCAACAGCAGAGGACAAGGCAACAAGGGGCATGGGAAGCCTAGAAGAGGCAAGGAGAAATGGCAGACACCCACCCACCCTTCATCCTTGAAACTGCACACACTCAAACCCGGTGCTCTGAAATGAGTCACACAGCCACACCTCACTCTGAGGGAAGACACAAATTCAGACCTACACCCAGGAAGCCTGTATTCATCCATGGGGAGGAGGTAGGGTCATTCATCGAAGGAATAGAGACTGGGGATTGGGGAAAAGCTAGCCAGGGCAGGAGAACCCCATGGGATATGGGCAGATAATTGTTAGGACCTGGTCCTCCATGGGTCTCACGCCTGTGGTGTTTTATGAGAAGAAAGCCTTTGGTGTTTTTGTAGTGGGCTCTCAACCTAAGAATGTCTGTGCGGCAAATAATCTTGGAAGATGGAGAACCATGTCTCCTCTGGAGCAAACACTGGCTCGTTTAGTGCCCAGTATGATAAGGACCCTGTCAAATATATACACCAGATGGACACCTGTCTGTAATCCCTATACTTGAGAAGGTAAGACAGAGCTCCTTGGGCAGCGGGAACCCAAGTTCAAGACCAGCCTGGGTTATGATGAGAGACTGTGTGTGTGTGTGTGTGTGTGTGTGTGTGTGTGGTGTATAACATATAATTTATTATGACTCTAATCATGAGGAAAAATAAATGCAAACTGAGTCACACGGTATAAAAATAATATTATGAGATCCATGCATCTGACCTCAGCATGGCCTCCCACTCTGAGGCAAGTGATTTTCCACACAGCAGGGTACTTAGGCATAACTTTTCTGGATTCCTAGTCTTCTAGCCGGCATTTACAGAAGATACAAGTGCCTAACCCTGTTGGTACTTAAAAAAAAATCGCAGGGAAGGGAAGGCCTCTGATGAGCTCAGCTGAGGTCATGTGCCCACCCTAGGGTCAGAAAGGGGCAGGAAAAGGGGCAGGAGTGGTGGGGTCAAGTTATAGTGTAAGCTGTGCCTTTCAGAAGGTACAGGGAGATTTAGGAGCCTCCTGGAACCCATGGCTGCAGCAGAGAGAGGCAGTAGGTCAGGGAGGTTTGGGACAGCGGGAGCTGCAGATTCATGGATACCCCAACGTTTTCAAACAGAGCGAGTAGCAGATGGTGAGACCATTCACCGATGGGGAGAAGGCAAGAATCCCAGCCAGTGCAGGCGTTCTGTTTCAAACTTGATGAATTTAGAAGCTTTGAGGACATATAGTGAAAAATCTGTCACGGATCGCTGAGGATATCGTTCTGTAGGTTGGAAAACTGTGGGCAGCCCCAGCTACCGGCGGAAGACAGAGCGTGCGTCCCAGGATTCCTTGAAAATTGCAGAAGTTGCCACCACACCAGCAGCCTAGCAGCAGAGTCTTCTGCCTAAGCAGAGAGGAATTATTATGAAGGAATTGGTAAACTGCCTGCATCCACATTTCTGTCCAATGCCTGCACGTCCCGGTCCAGTGACTCAGCCAGGCCTGCTCCTGCGGCTTGTTCCAAAGCACACTGGGAGTTGTTGGGCAAATATTCTGTCTGAAACCCACGAGAAGCCGATCCCTTCAGCGGCGGAGCCTGCAATTCTTCACTGCCTGCAGCTCCTTCAGCCCCTGCTACAGCCAACCCCTGCTGAACCTGGAATTCATTGAGCAACCAATTCCAAACGGGACTGGCTCTCCAGAAAATATGTCACCGTTGAGGGGAGGGGAGAGGAAGATAACCAGAGGTCCAGAGCACCCCGCGCCCACTCAGAGGGCTCCCTTAATCTCCTAGGGTCTGGTTGCATGATTATTCTATGTTCAGAGGGAGCTGAGTTTGTTATTAATCTCTTGATCTGGAGTGAGTCAGACATTTGGGTGTGAATTCCAGTTTATTCATCCACAAAGTGCTTATTACAAATGTGCCTTCTTCCTGGGAGCTAGGGAGAACTGGTAAGCAAGAGAATCGTGGTGGGCATGTCCCTGAGCAAGACCCCGGAGGGCCCCACCCCCACCCCATCCCGGCGCAAGGTTCAAATAGAGCAGAGGCGCTGCCTGTCTGTGCGGAGGAGAGCTGGGTTTCTCTATGAGCTGCACACCTAAAATAAGTCTCCACGAGAGAGTCGGGGAATTTCCTGTAATTTTTACTCTCAATGTTCTATTTATAAAGCTTAGTCACTGCCGTTCTTTCGCAGCGACTCGCGTGTGGAGACAGGTCATAATCGGAAATCGGTTCACACGATGTTCAGTCTCACCCGCAGGCTTTGGGGGAGTCTGGGTCTTTCACTTGACAAGCTCAGGAGACTTGCTGAACTGGGTGGCTCTCTCATCTTCCCATTGGCCACTCACACCCCGCTCTTACACATTTGAAGGGAGTCTGGTCTCTTCAAGGGTTTCTTACAGGCACTGTGAGGCCCCTCTCCACGGGAGACCCTCAGGCCTTGGCACCGAGTATGGTCCGAAGGCATCTTTTGCTTCCTGCAGCAAGAATAGACCTGTCTGAGCATCTCTGCTCATCCCTATCTGCATAAAAAAGGCAACTTCTCCCAAGAGGTTCAGAGCTCCGAAGCCGAAGTGCAGAAACAGTTGAAAACAATTAAGGGGCAAAAGCGGGGAATTGGCCTGAATCCAGCGAAGCTCAGCCACACTTATTACTTCTATTTGGCCCAGGGCGGAGCCACAAAGGAGAACAAAAACCCCCTACTCACTTCCCGATTTCTCAGCCACTCTGCTAGCCACTGAAATCAGGCTCTCTAATTAGGGCTACTAAACCACCTCCGGTCTCCAGTGTTCCCGGAACACCGTGCAGGGCAGAGGTAGCCCCATTTGTTGTTTTTCATGGGAACATGGAGTTTCCCAATCGAAGCAGGCTTACTTCTTAGCTGTAGTTTCTCATCAAGCTGGCGTAAGGTTCTCAATCAGCTTCTCTTCCAGTCAATACTAGAAGGCTCCTGGGTGTGGCGCTGGCTTCCAAGACTCTGAGGTGTAGGAAGCTTGGATCTGGAGATGTTCTTTAGGGGTCATAGTCCCTTCGCTGGCGAGTGTGGGCTGAGGTGGAGTCACTGTCATAACCCGACTTTCTCTTGTGCCAGGGCTCCTCCATGACTTACATTAGAGGTGTGATGGTCCCAGGATCTCTTTGGATGGCACCGCTGGACTAGCGGTCCCCTGGCCAGCCTCTGGAACATCAGGCTTTTACCATCTATTGTCTCAGCTGCCTCTCCAGTCCCATATGACCACTGTCTGGGCCCAAGTACCCCTCAATCCCTATTCCGTTCAGTTTCCTCTGGCTTTCTTCTTTTATATTTCTCCATCTCTTTCCATTCATAGGACTTTAGGCCCCCTTTTCTCCATCCCTGTGTTTGGTGGCCTGACAGTAAGTCTCCAAAAGCTACGTGGAACCCACACACCATCATACAGAGGCCTAGGTATTTTCCACTTCTCGGCGAGTCAACACTTCCCCTAGTTCCTGTCACCAAGCATCACAGAGGCTAGGGGCTGGGGTAGACTTCCGACAACAGTGCAAAAACAAAACATCCGTGGCCGCAGAGAAACAATGCAAGCACAAACTGCTACGGTTCAGCTAGTGTGTCAGATGCAAGATCAGCTCGCAAAACTCGGCAGCATCTGCCTCCGCCCACAGTGGCTGCTAGAAAGTATTACTCTGATGATACTATTCATAACAGTAGAATGAATTACCAGATACGTGGGAGTTTATTAACCAAGAACACACGAAACATCTATACACATTTTTAAAGTTCTAATAAGGACACCTACAATGATCTGTGTTAATAGCACACATTCCATGCTTTGGCTGGAGTGTCTTCATAAAAGATGGCATGTATTGGGTAACTTTGAAAATACCTAATTACAATAACGATTCAACTGTACACTCAAGACAAAGCCAGTCAATGTGTGGTTGGTTCCTTTGTGAGGAACTCTATAACTGGATGATCTTTTAAAATGCAAAGTAGAGAGGAGCTTTGCTCAACGCTACAAAACCACACTGATAGCAAGAGTGTGTAACGGGTTCAGGAACAGTCCCAAAGAGAAGAACAGAAGTGCAGGCTCAGAAACCCGCCTGTGAACTGTTCACACACACGCAGTTGTCACTTTGCGGCAGGGACACGGTCTGAGAAGGGCATGTTAGACAGTGACACCATAGTGTGAGCCTCAGAGAGAGGTGGTCCACGAACATGGTAAATACCAGCTGTCTGAGGCTGCGGCCAGTGTGACCTGGTAAAAGTTTGAAAAGAAATGTAGAGAGTAACCATAAAATGTTGGTAAGTATAGTGTGACCGATCCATGAACTGCAGAGAGACGTGACCACAGGAACACAAGATCTGGGTGACTGAGTTACACTACCAGCTAAGGCTTGGTTGGGAGCCTCCTGTGTTATTAACTCTGGAGCAGGTGTAACAAAATGCGCAACTTGTACACCCACCTATGTAGTTTAAATTGCACTTGACTAGGCCCGGCTTCTGGAACTGTCCCCCAGGGTCAACAGCAGGCTCTCAGTGTGCCTGGGAGGATGAGTCTCACTTCAGAAGAGCAGAAGATGGATTCGGGCTGAAGCAAAAGACAGAGTCCACCCTATCCCAAACAAGCCTCTTCTGAGAACCCCACAACGTCAGAGCTGGAATGTTTAAGCTCTCCCTTTAGAAGCTGAGATCCTGGCTCTCCAATGTGATGGTGTAAGGTGAGCCCGCTGGGGTGTGGGTAGGTCATAAGGGTGGGGCTCTCAGGAATAGGATCAGCGCCCTTATAAAAGAGCTCCTTGGCCCCCATTCTGCCCAGTCTATTCTATAACACGAGGTCAGGGAGAAACTGCCCCCCACTGACCCAGGAACAGGTCCTCACTAGACAATGAACTGACTGACGCCTCGATCTCAAACTTCCCAGGCCCCAGAACTGTGAAAAATGCATCTCTACTGTTTGGAAGATGCTCAGTCTGAGGAATCCTGTTACAGCAAGCTGTATTTACTACGAGAAGCCACACTTGCCCTGAATGGCTTCACAAAGACATCCCGCTATCCTCAACCCCCAGAAGCACACAGAATTTTAAGATAAATGTGGCATAAAACCAGCCACTGTGAAATTGTTTGTCATTCGTTTGGCATGTCTGTAAATAGGCTCCCTTCCTCTGGTTTTAGACAGTCTAGCTTAGGATGGAGTCGAGGGCCCATTCAGAACAGTGCCATGTGTTAACTGCTCCTTGGTGCCCACTAGCCGAGGCATCTCATTTGCAAGGAAGCATGGATGGTGTAATAAAATGAACAGCCAAGCACATCGCTGGACTATAAAAGCCACTAAAATATCGAAGGGTTTAAAGATTTAATGACCCAGCAAAGAAGAAAAATATGTTTAAATGCAGATCTCAGTCATTAAAAAAGCATTTGTTATGCCACACTGGCCTCCTCTGAAAATGGGGGAAACAGGTCTAAAGCAAGAACCTACATCACAAGAGTCTGGGCTGGAGAAGGAGATATACTCCTTGCTGGATGTCCAGTGAAGCAAAAACTCTGAGGAACAGAGATTGCCCTTCCAGGGTTGTGGTGCTGGAGGCACCAAAGATGATGGGAGCCGCTGCTCTAGAGACTTCTGGACTGTGAAAGCATTTTCTCAGGAAGCCCTTTCTGAAGAGAAGATCCCAGAAGCAGCAGGTGGTGAGGCAGCTGGTGAAACCTGTGGGGAAAGAAACACTGGGGGAAGGGCCTGGAAGAGGCTAATAGTTCACTGCTGGATCGTGACTGTCCTTTCCCACCAGGCTGTAGCTTCTGCATCTACCAGGGCTGCCGTAACAAAGTCCTTGAGTCTGGGCAGCTTTAGCAACAGAATTGTGTTCCTCAGAGTTTCGGAGCATGGAGAGTTGAAATGTGAATATCGCAGGATTAGTTTCTTTTGCAGCCTGTGAGAAAGGCATGTGTCCCAGGAGTCTGTCCCTGGGTCCTAGATGGCCGTCTTCACTCTGCATTGCCTTCCTTCTGAACATAAGAATTTCTTCTTGTTGTAAGGACACCAGAGATCTCGGCCAAGATGGTGGGACAGAAGCATCTTTTGTTTGACTCTGTGAATTAGAAAAGACCAAGCCAACTGAGGAGATGCTATGTCCCTTGAAGAGAAAATGAGAAACCCTGGGAACTAATAAAGACTCCAGCCAGGTGACATTAGCTCCCGTCCCAGCTGACCTCATTCAACTTCATTAGCTCTTCATCGACGTCATTTTCAACGGTCGCACTGCAGGACTGGGGAGCCGACTTCACCATTTTATTTTGGGGAAGTGGGACAGAGTCACACAGGTCCCTAATAGTAGCTGAAATGATGAGAATACGAACAAAGGAGCTTTTGTATAGAAAATACTAAAATCTCACAGTGTGTGAAGTAGCTGAGCTTTCCTGAGGGTTTGTCCAATGCAAGCCCAGCTCTCAAAGAGCCCCTCTGACAAAGTGTGTGGGCAGCGACCGAGGCAAAAGCTAGGGATCCCTAGCAAGTGGCATGGACCTCTGAGACTCATTTTTATTTCTTAAACTAAAGGAATCAAGTCTGTGAGTTGAACGTCCTGATTGGCATTCCAACCTCTACCGTAGGACAGAGCAAGAAAAACAAAATAGGGAAAGCTACTTTCCCCAAGTTCCTTGACAGCTAGAGTTTTGTTGGGAATTAACCACCACCACTCCACCCCGACCCATACTCACCCCGTCACCAAGATGCTCTGGTATGAATGAGACCTGAGGACAAGGGTAAAGCAGAAGCCACTTTCCCACTGCTGCTTCTGCTAGCAAGGCCTGGTCAAAAATGTTGGAAGAAGTTAGAAAACCTTGGCCTGCTTAAGAGAACCTACAACTCGTTCTTCAAGAGCAGCTATAGGGGTGAGGAAGTGAGGGGTTACAGTGGGGGTGCTCTAGGATCCCTCCTGAAGACAGGATGGCAAAAAATAACACACCACACACACACACACACACACACACACCACACCACACATACTCATTGTTTCATTGTCACTGCAAAAGGCTGGCAACACTCAAATGACCATTAATGGCGATCAGGGTGAATACACATGGTCCATCTGTGCTCATGCAGGAGCACTGTGCAGCCTTCTAAGGAAGAAAAGGAGGTTTCCACATACTTACCTGGAATAACTCTCAAGAAACTTGAGGAAGAAGAAAGTACTATCTTTTATACACAGCCACTTAGAAAGAGAAGATAAAAATGGATATTTAAAGGAATTCAAAATTTTAAAAGATATTACTTATCCCTGAACTTGCCATTCTCGTCTGCCTCCTAGGTAATGGAATTACAGGCATGTGCCTGCCACCGCGCTGGCTCAAAAGAAAAACAGAACAACGAATAAAGCATTATGGCTTGGCCCTTTATAGTTTTCTAAAGTCCAGGAGATGATTAATCGGTTTGTGGGTTTATAGCTCCATGGATTTAGCGGAGGTTTTGTTCTGAGCCCTCTGCTTACCCTCCATCCTGGTGCCCATGAGCCACCTTGCTCTTCCATGTGCACCCACCTCTCCCCAGTCCCAGAACAAAGGAGTCAAGTGACCATGGACTGAAATCTCTGAAATCATAAGCTCAAATATGTATTTATTATATATTATAAATGGATTTTTTTCATGTATTTTTTTCACAGCGAGAGAAAGTTGACTTAGCACACAAACCACAATGAGCTGGCCCCAGAGATCTCTCTATGATGTCAGGTCCTAAACTGTCCGTGAAAGAGGAGCTACGGGGACATGCCCACCTGGCTACGGCTCCTGCCAGTTCTGAAGAGCCAGGAGTGGTCCAGGAAGATGAGGGAGGGAATCAGGCCTACGTACAGCTCACAGAATGGAGTTTTAGACCCATTTGGCTCATCTGGTCTCTCACAGCTCTGTGGCAATGTGGGTATTTTTAACATCCCCATTTCACAGGCGAGGAATCAAGAGCAAAAGAAGGCCAGCTTGATCAAATCTGTGAGACCGGGAGAGTCGTCCCAGCCCCTTTCTGCAGGAAATGTGTTTCTTCTTTTAGCAAAGTTTACAATTATTTGGTTTTTTTTTATGTACATCAAAGCTTTGCCTCGATGTATGGATTCATGCCATTAGTGTGCCTAGTATCCTCAGAGTTCAGAAGAGGATGTCGGATCCTGGGGAACTGGAGTTAGGGGTGGTTCTGAATCATCATGTAGGTGCTGGGCATCGAACCGGAGTCCTTTGCAGGAGCACCAAGTGCTCTCAACTACTAAGCAACATGTTTCAAGGGCCCCACTGGAGAGCCAAAGAAAAACTTTTCTACCCTTATTAAACATCCCCCCACCCACTGAATCCATGGTTTTATGCAGTTTCAGCATGGGTTTCTTTTGCTTTGCCACAGTTCCACAAGGTTTTTTTCTTACTGCACAACTTGGCAAGCTTGCCATGTGTTTCTCTTTCCTGATAACTATTTCCTTTGCCTTTTCCCTCAAAGTCACTCATGTGACCCGACCACAACACAAGTATCTTAGCATGAAGATGGTGGATCTAATGGCCAAGGTGACTACTGACTAACAGGTGGGTAGTGTAGACACTGGGAAGAGCAGATTTCTATCTGAGAACTGAGGCTGGGCGAGGGAGACAGACAAAGAGAAGGAGACAGAGAGAGTGCTAAGGAACTGCTCCGTGTTAAAGGTTTTACAAGGCCAAATGCCGAACTATAGGATTATGGAAAGTTCTACTGTTGCCGTCCAGAGTCAAATTATCTTGGGCAATTTTTAGTTCCTTTGAAAGCCATCCACCGCCCACACCTGTGTCTGGCCTAACACCCTGGTGCCTATGAAAACTCTATGATATAATCTTAGCCGACCATTAGCTTCCACCAATCCAAAAGCTCAAAGTGTCATCATCACCTGAAACCTGTAGCAGAGCTGTCCCTGCTTTCCTGTCACCTGCCTACCCACAGTCCCCACTAATACATTCAGCAAACACTTTGATTTATGACTTTCTTTGTTAAGTAAATAATAATGTGTCAGGTAACCACTTCCATGGTGAAACACTTGGAGGACTTGAGGTCTGATCTGCATTCCTGGCCACAGTCACTCATATCTGGCTCCAGAATAAACTATCTCTTATTTTCATTGGGGCCAGGACTGCGGTTTTTGCATTGACGTATCAAGCAGGGATGTGTTTAAACTTATGATTTTGTTAAGTTCTGGAAATTTCCACTTAATACTTTCAGATCATGATCAGTCATGGTTGCTGAGCTAATGGAAAGCGAAGCCACAGGCAGAGGAGACTTCCCTACGGCACTAGCCCAGGACTTTGTACTCAGGGCTTTGGCCACCATCTCCAAACCTCACTCACTCTGGACCCCCAGGCTGAGCCTTCAGATTGTCAGGGAGAGAAGTGAGGTACTCCCCTCTGCAGGACTCCAGTGTCTATCTTATTGCTTTACCCTAAAGATGACCCACAGACCTGATAGGAGGGGTGAACCCCAAGCCTGGCCAGGGCATCAATGCCTCTAAGACACTGGCTTTTTGTCTGACTTCCTATAGGAATTACCTGAGGGGCCTGAAAAATGGCCGATTCCAGCCCCTCTCAGAGACTCTCTTTTAGCAATGCGGAGTGCAGCTACAGCTGGGGCTTTTAGAAGCCCCCAGCGATTCCTGGGAGCAGTAGAGCTTGAGAAACACTGCTGTTGCTGTGACCAAATGTCTGTGGGCAAAGGATGGAAGGCAGTGCCAATGACGTCACCTGCAAACCTGCTAGAAATGAGGATACTCCATCCAGACCCACTGAACCTGAAATCTGGCAGGCGCTGAAAAGGACACTGGTCTTCTAACCAGCCTTCTACACAGTTCTGATGCCTCCTAAGGATTAAGAGTCACTTCTCTAAGCAACAGGCTACAGGTAGATTGTTATTAGTCATGGTTTGCTTCATCAACTATTGAATAACAACTATGTTGATTATAAAGTTAGGAAATGAACCTACCCCAGACCGTCCCCTGAGAACATGGGGAAAGCATTTTAGAGAGATTAGGAATCAACTGGAATTGATGTGGCCTCTGGGAAAGGGGACAACATTATCACATGTGGATACCAGTGTGGGCCAGAAGCTTCCACAGGAAGCCTTGCCTGCCCAGGTAGCACCCTGCTGCCCAGGGAGAGCCTTGCCTGCCCAGGGAGAGCCTTGTCTGTCCAGGGAGCACCCTGAGGGAGAGCCTTGTCTGCCCAGGGAGGAGAGCCTTGTCTGTCCAGGGAGGAGAGCCTTGTCTGTCCAGGGAGGAGAGCCTTGTCTGTCGAGGGAGGAGGGCCTTGTCTGTCCAGGGAGGAAAGCCTTGTCTGTCCAGGGAGGAGGGCCTTGTCTGTCCAGAGAGAAGGGCCTTGTCTGTCCAGGGAGGAGAGCCTTGTCTGTCCAGGTAGGAGAGCCTTGTCTGTCCAGGGAGGAGGGCCTTGTCTGTCCAGAGAGCACCCTGCCTGCCCAGGGAGAGCCTTGACTGCCCAGGGAGGGCCTTGTCTGTCCAGGGAGGAGAGCCTTGTCTGTCCAGGGAGGAGGGCCTTGTCTGTCCAGAGAGCGCCCTGACTGCCCAGGAAGAACACGATCCATGGGGAGAGGTGGGCAGTGCACAGCTAAGATGACCCAGAAGATCAATGCTCCCTTTGTCCAGACTTCTCAACTCGGATGATGTGCTTGTTCTTTTAAAACACCACAACAAATTGCCACAAAGATTGTGACTTTAAAATAACAGAAATGTATTTCCTAACAGATACAGAAGTGATCAGTCTAAGGGGTTTTAGGGGACTTGTCTCCTGCCTGTCCCTCCAGCTTCCACCTGCCATTGCCTTGGCTTACAAACACATCCCTCCAATGCCCCTCTCATCTTCTATGACCTTGCCCTTTGTATTAAATTCCGCTCTTCTTTCTGTTAACAAGGTTGGAAGTTTAGGTTTAGAGTCCAGGATAATCTCATATTAAGACTCTCGGTAGCATCTGCAAAGATTCTATTTCTTTTTTATTTATTTATTTTGTTTTTTTTGAGACAGGGTTTCTCTATAGCTTTGGAGCCTGTCCTGGAACTAGCTCTCATAGACCAGGCTAGCCTCGAACTCACAGAGATCCACCTGCCTCTGCCTCCCAAGTGCTGAGATTAAAGGTGTGAGCCACCACCACCTGGCTCAAGATTCTATTTCTAAACTAGGTCATACTCATGGTTTCGGTTCAGGAATTAGGATTTGAGCATCATATGGCGGGGGGAATGTACCCTATTATGGATGGGAAGCAAATTTTGCTTTCTTCAGCCTCTGCTCATGCTGATGGTAATGGTTCAAGCACATGGGCTTGGAAGACAGAACTGTAGGCCAGGGTTGTTCAATCGCTCAGCTTCTCTGGGCCACACTGGACTAAGAACTGTCTTGTGGCACACATTAAATACAGTGTGTTCAATATAGTCAGTAGTGTGGGCCATCTTCATAGAACCCTGTAATAGCACTTGCCTTGTGTGTTCATTTAAGCCTGGGCACAAACTCGGGACATCTCTGTGCTGTGTGACTAAGGTGGAGGTAGAGGATCGGGGATTACATGACTCACCAAGTTCATGGGACTTCAAGCGCTGGAACCCGGTGGAGGCAGGAACCCAGCCGGTACACTCTGTGCCACACCAGACCAGCCAGGCTCCTCGTTCTGTTTCTGTTCCTGCTTCACAAACCCAGGCCTACTGCTCCCTTCACAACTGCTCCCTCAGCCAGCCAGCTATCCTGTCTACCCTTTGTGTTCCTGTTTGCCTGTGCTCAATCAACTTTATGTTTCTTTTATTTCTCCCTTTAGGCTAGGTTAGTGCCAAGCCTGGGTAGACACTCAGCACATTTTGTGAACGGAATAACCCGGGCCTGGCTCAGTTAGAAACTCAGTTTCTAGCACGGAAGTGTGAGTTTTGACTAGGCTGGGCCTCAGCTGCCAGTGTGTGCCGTGAAAGGACATAGGAAAATATACCACATGCGGACAAGCTAATAGCGTGGCTGACTTTGTGCCATCCTTGGTAATAAAGGACAAGGCCAGAATGTCCATCATTGTGAGTTCAGGGCTGACCTGCAGAGTTTATTGCAGCTGACAGTTTTAATTCTCTCCTGCTACATCTACAGCCAGCAGTGTTTCCCAATGACTATAGACTCATGGTGCAAAGTCCCAAGCACGAATTTCCTTCACGTTAAGTCCTCCAGTTGAGGTGGGGTTTTGTGAAATCCGTGAGGCCGAATAGCTGAAGTCTCAGGAGGCTTGGGAGGAGAAAATAAGTCACTATAGCTTAAGTTGATCCTGAAACACAGATCCGGAGGTGCATTTAGACAGAAGGCAGATTTTGTAGGGTTGAGTCCTACGTGCTTATCTGATATAGCATGGTGTGTGGGTGGTCTCTGCCTTCATCTTTCATGACCTGAAAGTGTAGATTAGTGCATGGCTGAAGAGGCAGCTCAACAATTAAGAACACTGGGGGCTCTTCTAGAGGACTGGGGTCCAATTCCCAGCACCCACATGGCAGCTCACAACCATCTGTAACTTCAGTTCTAAGGAATGTGATGTCTTCTTCTGACCCCCACAGGCACAAGGGACCACAGTGATGCTCTGACATATATGTGATGGGGGAGCTCAGCCAATCACATTTGGCTAGGGTGTGGCCACCTGGGGCCAGGGAAGAAAACCTGGGAATCCAGGTGCGCTAGCGCGTGCTGTTCACTGAATCCGTTTCTGACATCGGAACTATTACCCCGGTCGTGTGAGTTTCCCTGTTTCCAATTATTAAATTATATCTGTTCTTTTGACCTGGTCTAGTTAATTATAGCGTACCGGTCTAATATGCCCTTTCATATATGTGACAAAACACTCATACATATAAAATAAGTATTGTAATTAAAAAACAAAAAAGATGCTAGGTGGTGGTGGCACATGCTTTTTTTAATCCTAGCACTCAGGAGGCAGAGGCAGGTGGATCTCTGCGTGCCAGACAAGTCTAGTCTACAGATTGAGTTCCAGGGTAGCCAAGATTACACAGAAAAACCCATCTCAAAACCCAGTAATTAATTAATTAATTAATTAAAGAATACAAAACAAAACAAAAAAAGCATAGTGCTACGTAGTACAGATAAATTCAGAAAATACCTTACATGGTGACCACCTGCCAGGTACCAGGTAGAAAAAGCACACGATTCTTCTCCTCTGTTATGAGAATGTCAACCCAGGGTTCATCTGAGCCCATACTGCCTCCCACCATACAGTTTAAAATATCTTAATTGGTTTGCACTTTCATTCATTAGATTTGTTATTATCTGGCTTCTCTGCCTGTGGTAGTTTGAACAAGAATGGCCCCCATAGGCTCCCATAGGCTTCCATATTTGAATGCTTAGCCATCAGGGAGGGGCACTACTTAGAATGATTAGGAGGTGCAGCCTTGTTGGAGGAAGTGTGTCACTGGGGGTGGACACTGAGGTTTCAAACTGAAGTACGCTTAGTGCTACTTCTCCAGGTGTCTACTTGCAACTGAGTTTATTGCAGATCTCTGATGACTCTTTATGTAATTTAATTTATTCAAAGTAGGAATGGTGCCATGGTGTCTGAATTACAATGAGAAAGGAAGTCAGTCTGTTGGCTCATGCTTGTAATTCTAGCATTCTGGAGGTACAAAAGGGAAGATTGTAAGTTTGGGGCTAGAGATGAAGGCCCTGTCACTAAGTAAATAAATAAGAAAGAAAGAGAAAAGAAAGAAAGAAAGAAAGAAAGAAAGAAAGAAAGAAAGAGGCTTGAAAACTGGATGTCTTATATTCTAAGAAAAAAAAAAAAAGAATAAAGTTGCTCTGATTCCAGAGGCTGAAGCTTGGTCTTGATGGTGCAATTTGGCCAACTACTCTCTGGTTTTCTGGTTTGTAAAACAGGGCTGGTTTTAGCATCTACCTCCCAAGGTTATCATGAAGATTACACAAAGGGTATAATATACAAATCAAGCATGTAACCAGCACTGAACATACCACATACTTAAAAGCTACTCTACTTGAGAAAGAAAACAGCCACATTTCCACACAGTACAGTTAAAAGCTTCACACCCAGTCCTCCTCTCTCCAAGCCCCCAAGGCCTGAATTGAAGTAACCCAACAGATCTTTGTCTGGTGAAAGTTACAGGCACTTTCCCTAAGCAGTGCTGTTTACTGCAACACAAATAAACCACTAATTTTTATCTCAGAATCATTTCTCATCCCACAGCCATTAATTTCAAACCCAGACTTGCCTTTGTACTTAATTATGAGTCCCTGGGAGTTGGGAGTACAGTGCTTTCATTCTCATTCATTTGCTAAGAGTTTAGGTACTCACCATGGTGGCAGCATCCAAACGCTATTCAAACACTTGGACTGACCTGATATGAACTCTGAGCTGCAGAACCAGACACTTAGTGGGCTTAGTGGGGTTTCTCCTGAAGCCCAAGTGAGCAGAATGTGGGACTCCAGAGATGCAGGCTGTTTGGGTTCTACAGTCCCTTTCTCTTGCCTGAACCTGCTTCATTGTTTCCAAGACCAAGGTGTTGAGTTAAACCGTTTGTTTTGCTCTTTATTGTCCAAAAGATTCTAAGTGGATACAAACTGTGTCTTTAGGAAACTGGGCTCTTTTCAAGCAAGACAGTTCTCTTGGTAGTAGCTCCCTACCACCTACTTAAACACCAGGCATGGGCAATGTTGGGTAAGAGCTCCCTTCCAGATCGAAACTTTCCACTCTTCAGGGAAGCTCCTTAATCAGGAAGGCAAACAACTCAAAACAGCATCAGGAAGTCCCTGAAACTGACTAGAGTCACTAGGCTCCTCCCTGCCAGAATAAGCAATAAAAGCTGAAGAGTCCCACTCAGAGGGAGAGAAGCCAAGCTTCAAAGAGTCTCAGGCAAGCTGAGCTGCCAAGAAGATGCTGAGGCCAGAGCAGCTGCCTGGAAGAAGCAGGAACCAGTGGGGCTGTCTGGAAGAGGTTCAGACCAGCATCACTTGGAAAGGGCACTCTCCAGCCTGGTGAGCTGCCTGGAAGAGGTTCTAACCTCTAACTGAGTCACTCAGAAAGGACCATTGTCAACTTACTGAGCTGCCTGTAGGTTGTGCTGTGTCCTCCAGTTGCCAAGCTTTTGGGAACAGTCACTGGTGCTGGGTGGCCTTTGGTGATGCAGCTGTCTTTTGAGTCATTTCTACTCCTGTAAATCACCCATCATCCATATTCCTTAACCCCAATAAAACTTATTAGCTCTCTAAGTTGAGCTTTGATGGTAGCCACACTTTGGTCTGTTGTGGGATCCCTTCCTGGGTTGAGTAGGTGTGTGTGTCCCCAGGAATGATTTTGTCACACAGCACTCAGATAGTTAGTTATATAGTCCCATTTATTAAATGCTAAGAGCTGGGTGCTTTCGTTTTAAAAACGCCACAATGGACTGGAGAGATGGCTCAGTCATTAAAGGATATAGGCCCACAGCCAAAAATATAAATACATCTCAATACTTAATCTTCACAATTAGCTTGGGGGTGGCTATTGACATTTCAGAGGTCTATAGAGGTTAGGCTAACGGCTGGAGCGGGGCCTGACTTCTTATTTAGAGAGAGGAAATGGAACTGAATTGCCAACACCATTTCTAGCTTTATGTCCCTGTGTAGATGGAGACCCACAGCCTTCTCAGGCCTTCTGACTCAGTCACCTTGTAGTGGGGTCTTGGGGCTTTGGGATTCCTGTCGGATTTCCCCAGACATGCAAGGTATAGAATCATCAGTCTTGTCTACCTTTCAAATTTGTTTTGTTTGGGCCATGCTGACCCTTCAGAGTGGCACCCATCAACTTCTGGAGTCCTCGAGAGCCTTCAGGTCGAAAAACTGATTCCAAATTAAACCCTTCCTCCCAGACAGTAAGACTCCTCCCCATTTCTCTTGGGAGGGGACTAACAGAGTCCTCTTGCGGGTGTCCAGCTTGCACTGGCTGCAGCTGGGCAGGACTGCCCCAGGGCAGAGCTCAGTTTGCACCTGGTTTCAAACCTTCAGTCCTTAATTCTTGACCTGCTGAAGCTGCCATTCAGTCTGCCCAGCACCCACTTCTTATACAGACACACTCACGCATGCACACACTCATGCAGGCACACACACACACACACACACACTTGCATGCATACACTCATTCACTTGCTTGCTATTAGAAGGTATTTCCCTATTCAGAATAAACACATTGAAATCAAGGCATTTCTCTGCCCTCAGCAAGCGAAAGTACAGGAAATAGACCACTGAGTTCTCAGCCGCTCTCCATTCAGGGAGGTCTCCACGGGCCTGTGGGCCGCATCAGTTAGACTGCATCCCAGGCATGTGAGAGACACATGCGTTTATTATGGGTGGCAGCTGCATCTGTCCCCGAGTGGGCTGTGGGGAAGGACTGGCATCCACCAAGGTCTGGAAAATGTTGTGCTAACCACTCGGAGAGAGTAAGCTCATGGAGCAGAGATTAAGGCCAACTAGGCTGCTCCACAGCCTCTCCCAGGGCTGAGGCCCTCTCACTGAAATTCAGGACGTCAGAGATGTGGGAGTTGGAGGTGATGTCTTTTGGGAGGAATGGGCAGGACCTGACCAGGCCAGCCTGTGGCCCTCAGGCAGGATATCAAGGCCTCCACACAGGAAGAAGAACCCAAACTCCCATACCCTTAAGGACCAAAATCCTGTCCTTCAGTGGTGTAAGAGGTCTTTCTGTATTTGTATTGCTTTCATTGGTTGAATAAAGAAATTGCCTTGGCCTTTTGATAGGACAGAATTTAGATAGGTGGAGTAGACCTAACAGGATGCTGGGAAGAAGGGCAGTGTGGCAGACGCCATGGTTCTCCTGCCCAAGACGGACACTGGTTAGACTCATGCTGGTAAGCCACAGTTAAGTGGTGATACACATTAATGGAGATTGGTTAAACTAATATGTGAGAGTTAGCCAATAAGGGGCTGGAGATAATGGGCCAGGCAGTATTTGAATGAATACAGTTTCCGTGTGGTTATTTTGGGGCTAAGCTAACCCGGCGGGCAGATGGGACCAAAAGCAGGCCTGCTCGTTCCTGTAACACTCCAGGATAGGAGGTTACCACCTTTTAGAAAAACGTCCTACTGGGCCTTCCCTTCGTCAGCTCTCAAAATCAGAGCTTCTTAGAAATTTCCCTCTTGAATCCTCTTGCCCAAGAAATCATGTGACCCAGGTATATAGCTATATGAATGACAATATACATAAAATATTTACTGATAGTAACTCATAAAGAATGCTTTTTACTTTTATTTACGGGCATTGGTGTTTTGCCTGCAGGTATGTCCTATGAGGGCATCGAATACCCTGGAACAGGAATTACAGACAGCTGTGAGCTGCCATGTGGGTGCTGGGAATTGAACCCTGGTCCTCTGGAAGAGCAGCCAGTGCTCTTAACTGCTCAGCAATATCTCCAGTCCCCTCACAAAGAATTTTTAAAGTAATTCTTTGGTATGCTTGTGTGTGTTTGTGTGTGTGCTTGCTCATGTTTGTGTGTGTGTGTATCTTACCATAAATTCGTATACTGTAATGACTAGTTTTATGTCAACTCAACACAACCTAAATTCATCAGAGGAGGGAACCTCAGTTGAGAAACCGTCTCCATAAGATCAGGCTATAGGCAAGTCTGTGGGTTATTTTCTTAATTAGTGATTGATATGGGAGGTCCCATCGTGGGTGGGGCCACCCCCAGGCTAGTGGTCCTGGGTTCTATAAGAAAGCAGGTTGAGCAAGCCAGAAAGCAGCACTCCTCCATGGCCTCTGCATCATCTCTGCCTCCAGGTTCCTGACCCCTTTGAGTTCCTGCCTTGGTTTTCTCAGTGGACTGTGATTCAGAATATGTCAGCCAAATAAACTGTTTCCTCTTCACGTTGTTTTTAGTAGCAGTGTTCCATTATACAATAGGAACCCTAACTAAGATGCATCCGAATGAGTGGATCTGCTTGTTGCTCTGTAATAAAGGAACACGGGGCTTGGGGAGGTGACTCAGTTGATAAGGTGCCTGCCTTGAAAGCAGGAGGGCTTGTGTTTGCATCCTCAGGACCCACGTAAGAAGCTGGGTGCAGTAGTGTATGGATAGAACCTTGAAGCTGGGGGTGCACAGACGGAATTAGC
>LOEQ01002698.1:164323-181892 GCA_001685075.1 Bramus lutescens
TTGTAGGAGCACTGGGTACAGATGTGCTACTGGCCTCACTTTTACGTGGGTCCTGGGGGTTTAAACTCACGTCTTTCACATTTGTACAGCAAGAACTCTTAACCATTGAGCCATCTCCCCCAGGAACCTTAATCTGGTTTTGAAACAAGCAGTTCTACCTCAGGAATGTCAGTGGAGGGGAGGAGGGCAAAGCTCAAGCTGACCTCAATCAAGCATCATAACTAAAGAGAGGGTTGTAAACCTTTTTTCTTATTTCATTAAGTTGCATGCAAGCTTGTAATTAATATCTAATTAAGACATCACAACGATATCAAAAGAAGCGACAAGAGAGAAATGGCTACGTTCACGGTTATAGCCTTGCCAGCCTGACGCCACAGTGAGCAGATTAAAATGAAACAAACCAATTGTTCCCCCACCAGAATTTTTTCTTCTGAAGAAGGGATAAAAGTATTGGGCTCAGCATATCCCAAACCTGGTTTCTCCTCCTTCCATGGTGGCTTGAGCTCAGGGGGATGTAACATGTGGGCCTGCTTGTTGGGGTTTCTGTCTTGCTCAGTTCCCACAGCTGTTTAGCCCCCCCAAAAAATCAGAGATTCTACATTAGATATAAACTGATTGACCCATTAGCTCAGGCTTCTTGTTAACTCTTATAACTAATATTAGCCCACTATTCTTGTATACGTTAGCCACATGGCTCAGTACCTTTTTCGGTGGGGTATATCACATCTTGCTTCTTCTGTGTCTGGACAGGACTGGGGAGGAATGGGCTTCCTCCTAGGGTCTTAAGAGGACAAGAGTAACTGAGTGGAGATGTTCCTGTCTGGTTGTCCCACCTATACTTCCTGCCTGGCTACTGGCCAATCAGCGTTTATTTAAAACATATTTGACAGAATATAGACAATTCTCCCGCACCAGGGGGAGGGCCAGGGCAGTCAGAGCCTTGTGTAAGATTTTGCTGTAAATCCTTGGGGGAAAAAAAATCTAGATAAAAGCATGTGGTTGGTCCAAAGTGTATAGATACTGGGTTAAATATTATTCTTGGTATTTCTGCAAGGGTATTTGTTCATTGTTGTTTAAGATAGGGTCTTCTATTGCCTAGGCTTACCCTCAAATTCACAATGTAGCTGGGGACTACCTTGAACTCCTGATCTTCCTGCCTCCACCTCCTGAAAGCTGGGAACAGCCATCTATTGCTAGGCTCAGCCCTGGTGGATTCATTCATTCTAGCAGCAGACAACACCACATATTCAAACCTCAGCCCTCTGCATGTCTGTTCTGTTTTTCTGCTCCGTGGTAAAGTTGCACACACGTAGACAAAACAAAAAGTTGCACTAGGAGCTTTGCATACATCAAGGACATTGCCTGCTTCCAGGTCTGAGTCACTGGCTTCTCTTGCTGAGTTTCCTCATCTGAAAAGCTAGAAGCACTCTACAAACATTGCCGTATGATGCCCAGTATTATTTTTACTTAATATAGTTCCTAAATGAATACCTTTAGCTAACAGTTAGGACTTTAGGCCAGGCTCCATGCCAAGTACATACACTTCCTTCTATCTGCCCAATGACAAGGTGAAATGTGGTGTGTTCTCAGTGCTCAGAGAAAGAGACTGGGGCTGGACAAGTGCAGCCATTTGCCTGGGTGTGTGGCTGGGATATGGCAGATTCCTTGGGTCTGCCAGAACATGGGTGCACCCTGATGATGAGGCCAGACCCCAAGGGAGTCTGCTGCTTTCAGCCTCATATGCACCACAGGATATCTATGTCCTGCTCACTGATAGTGAGAACTCAGAGCATGACGTTCGGGCGGTGTCTAGCCTGCTGTGTACTCAATGGGTGAGAGGAGAGCTCTAACACAGAGCCTGCTGTGAACTGCCTGTGTCAAATCCAATCCCCTGAGGCAGAGTGTGATGGGGCCTTACAGAGGTGAGGAGGTCACAAGGAGGGGGATGCCGAAGTCCAGCCACAGCCTGGGTTCAGGTCCTGAGTTGGGGGAAGGGCACCAGCATGAAAAAATGAAGTGTCCCACCACCAAATGAGTTTCACACAAGCAGCCAGCCCCGAGTAGCTCCAACTGCCTTTATCTATACATCGATAACAAGCATATTTTCCCATACTAGCAAACAAGTTTTCCCATCCTCTAACATTAACCTCCAGCAAAAACAAATATATCGAATATGTTTTCCCCCAACACCACCCCCAGCTTTTACATCAAGACATCTTTAAACCTAAAACAACACTTATCATTTTGTTAGCTTGGCCAAATACCAAGCCAGGTACATCCTGTCTTCACAAAACCAAAAGGTAATTGACATAGGCACACATTTTCAAGAACACTATTGTTCAAAACACATTTACAGAACTAGGGTGACTTGCCTCCATTCCTGTCAGCACTGAATTATAACAACAGGGGCCTGGAGTGGCTGCTGGCACCCCAGACAAGAAACCTAAGAAGAAGCAGCTTCCAAAGACTTTTAGAGGAGGATGTCTGAGAAAAAAAAAAGGGGTTTCCAGGAATGATCATATGTGTCCCATGCATGATTGAAAAATAACGCTAAATCCGTCAAGAGAGAAGAGAGCACACAGGGCATGTGGTCCTAGCAGGATTCTGTGCTGTCTCTAAGTCCACTGGTCCTTGCCATTGAGACTGTCCCCGTGGGCTTTGGCCTCATCTGGAGACCCATTGGACAAGGACTCATTTACTGGTCCAAAACTAGGCTGCATGGCTCCCAATTGGCAGGGGTGGGGGGACTCTTATAAACAGCACCGATGACCTTAGCAAAGCACGCAAGAGTTTGTTTCTCTACTTTCTCCCATGTCAGGACACAGGGAGAAGGTTCCATCTGAAAATCAGGGCCCCTCCCAGATCTCAGATCTGTTGGGATCTTGCTATTGAATGGCCCAACTTCCCATGGTCTCTCCTCTGGGAGTCTGTGCCCTAACCTTTCATAAGGACACAGTCACACTGAATTAAGATCCACTCTAATGACCCTGTTCTACTTAATTACGCTTGAGAGCGGTTAGCTTCTCATTAGTCACACTTGGAGGTGCTGATGACTAGGGTGTCAGCGTATGAGTGACGGGGGCGCACAGAAGCCCACAACAAGGGCAGAGTTTTCTGCTTTATCTAGAGAATGTGTTTGATAACTAACTCATAATAGAGTGTGTCTGGAATGTCTTCAGATGCTCGAAGTCGCTGCTGAAAAGTTTCTGCAGCGAAACCCCATAAGCCTCTCCGCCAACGCAGCAATCCCAATCAGACCAAAGCAAACTGAATTAGAAAAGGCCCAGGTTTAATGACTAAAAGGCTCCCGGATGATTTTCCAGCCCCCACAGATAGGAAATGGGAAAGAAGACTGGAAAACCACATGTCTGTTTTCTAGGGGACAGTATAAATACTCTGTGGGAGTGGTCTTGAGCATCTTTGGGGGGCTTTCTGAGATGCAGCAGGGTTTGGAGAGAGATGGGGGAGGGGCTTGGGTTGAAGCTTCCAGGGGAATATTCTAGACTCTTTGGGTATATGGATGCCAGGGGCTGTGATGGAGCTTCCAGCAGAACATCTCAGACTCTTTGAGTATATGAATGCCAGGGGCTGGGGTGAAGCTTCCATCCCAGACTCCTTGGGTATATGGATGCTGGTTCATGTCCGGTTGCTTCCTGTGGGCATGGGGTGAAGCGGGGGCAGATTGGGAGTTGGTGGACTCACGTTCAGCTGGGGGTATGGGTGGAGACTCACATTCAGTATGAGTGGAGAAACATCTGATTCACCGCCATCCTGGAGACCTCAGGCACTTGTTCCTTGAGGAAGCAGAAAAGGCAAGTTGCTAGGAGAAATTAAATTCTTAACACCTGCCCTAGTTGTACCGACAAAGATGAGTGCACCAGGAAGAAGAGCAGGTAGGCCCTTCATTGTGACATCTTGGAAAACCAGAGGGTGGAAGGTCCTAGCTGCTGGGCAGACCAAGTATTCTGGATAGGTGACCACTTGAGCCTGGAGAGGTGGTTCCAGCTTGGATGTCCCAGGAGCTGGTGCAGGCACTGGCATTATCTGAGGGCCCTCTGCAGGCTGGCGTTATCTGGAGGGCTCTCTGCCAGTTGGCATTATCTGAGGGCCCTCTGCAGGCTGGCCTTGGTACGAGGCTGACAGGAGGGGTGGACCTGTGCAGGAACCTGCAGATGTCTGTAAAACAACAGGAACAGATTTGTATTTTGGTGTCATAGCAAAATGCTACTTTTGTTTTAAAGGCATGGACGTTTTAGAAGACAGAGGAAATTTAAAACTCTAAACCTCTGAAGTTATATTGGAACCTGTTAATCGTGGACTATGAAGCCTGTGAAAGAATCACATATGTCTGGACTTTTGGTAGGGAACTTAGCCAATGAACTAATGAGCTGTCAGTACCCTCGTCATCAAATGCCATCAGGTGGATCTGAGAAGGTAGTTAAATGACCAGAAGCGGGACAGCTTTCCAGCTACCTAGGCAAGCCCAAGTCTCTCCGTGGTGTTTGGCAAACACAAGTCTCAGATGCAGTACTTGCCTTTATCTGCCAAGCCCAGGAAGCCTGACACATTTTCCTGTGGGGGTAGGGATCTGTCTACCTGTCTTGGCAGGATGGGACGATCGGTTCCCCCAGTGTCCTGTCGTCCAGTCCAGGCAGGGTCCAGGTAGCTGATGAGGTGAAAGGCAGCTTTTTGCTACGTGGCTGTCTTTGCCACATTAAAGCAAGTCTCCAGGTGGAAGTTCCCCTGTGGCCATGCATCTTCTTGGAGGAGCTGCAGGATGCTGCCATTTAAGAACATGTTTTACTAAACAAGCCAGATGTGGGGGTCCTGGGGGCTGGGATGTGAGCGCGTAAGGGAAGGCAGACAGCACTGGAGACACCTGTCTTCCCCATTACACATCACTTCTCCTGACAGCCCCAGGCAGGACATTTGGCCACTTCTGGGTTAATGTTGCCAGGTGCCATCCTTCATTCATTTAACAGAAAATCTGAGGACACGGGTGGAGTGTCGTGGAATATTACTTACCTAGGCAAAGAAACCTTACATTTGTTTATGCTGCATTTGTTTAACAATATAAGGATGTGCTTAATTATGTAAAGATGTGTTGGGTTAAGCCAGGCAGTGCTGGCACACACCTTTAACCCCAGCACGGGAGGCAGAGGCAGGTGGATGCCTGTGAGTTCGATGCCAGCCTGGTCTACAAGAGCTAGTTTCCAGGACAGGCTCCAAAGCTACAGAGANTAAGTCTCCAGGCATGATTTGGGAGCTGGCTGGTGACCCAAAAGAAAAAGGCTGATACAGGTGGATGACCCTTTCCCTCCACACCCGTGGGCACGGCCACCCACAGCTCCTCTTTCTCCCGGCCCCCTCTCTTCTGTAGACGAGGCTGCCCTCTTATTTCAGAACCAGCTCATGTGCCCGTGTGATGAATGTTGCTCCTTCCGGGCCGTTCCACGCCCTTCCGCACCTCACCCCATGAGATTTCTTCCTCCTGAAGTTGCACCCCAGTTTACACCGTCCCCCTTCCAACTCATTCTCAGGAGACTGTGATGTAGGTTCCTACTCCTGCTTCCTCTGAGTTCCTGATTCACCTTTCATTCACATCGACTTACTTTATATTCTCTACAGGACATAGTATGCACATCATAGTTACTCAAAAAAAGCTACTGGTTGATTATTGGGTTAGATAATCAAATATTCTTTCAGAGATGAGTTCAAAATCAGACAGGATTCAATGATGTTGCAGAGCTGTGGAATTATCCAGATGGATGGAAGCAAAATGATGATGTCTGCCGCACCAGTCAGGACAGAATCAGTAAAACAATTGCCTGTGCAGAGACCCCCAGGGATAGAATAACAGCTTCTTCTGTCTCCCCACTGCTTATGAGTGTGAATACAATTAGAGCAAAGCCTAAGTAGTTGGAGGCACCAGCCACTGCTGCATCAGGGGTGTGGCACGGAATGGTTGTCCCAGAGAAGCTGCTCTTTCACTGAAGACTGTCAGTGCTCAGGGAAGAAGGAAGACACTGGGGGACAAATGGCTCAGCCAGGTAACCCAGAGCAGCCAGGAGCAGCCTGAAGTCTCCTCTGAGTGCCACAGCTGGGATGTAGACCTGGCTTTCCCTGTGTCTGCATCCTGAGTCCATGTAGCCCGGCTAGTGCTCTGATGGTGTGAAGTGTTGCAACAATCATGGGAATCTCCTATTCTCTGCCCCTTATCATCTGTGACCTCCAGGTAGGCACAGAACTTTTCTCTGAGGAATGCTGGCAGCAGAAAGCCAACCCCAGAACACTCCTATATTCCTGTGGCTGCTTCTCAGCAGGAACCCTTCCCACAGGCTAGGCTCTGGGATGGGGGGAGAACTTGGAACCTGGGAAGTCCAGTATCCAAGACTTTCCTGTTACAGGATAAACTTTCTGTATACTGTGAAGAAGTGTCTCTGCCAATGTGCCTTCTGATTGGTTTAATAAAGAGCTGAATGACCAATAGCCAGGCAGAAGAAGTTAGGCAGGACTTCTGGGCAGAGATAGGAACTCTGGGAAGAATAGAGGCAGGATTCACCAGTCAGACGCAGAGGAAATGGGATGCACAGTACTGAGCAGAGGTAATGAGTTACATGGCAGAATGTAGATTAATATAAATGGATTAATTTAATTTAAGTTTTAAGAGCTAGTTGGGAATAAGCCTAAGCTAAGGCCGAGCTTTCGTAATTAGAAAGAAGTCTCCATGTCATTATTTGGGAGCTGGGGGTACAAAGAAAGTATGACTACACCTTCTTGAGTCTCCTCAGCAAGGTTTCCCATGCTCACAAATCAAAACAGTTTAACTTGCCTGAGTAGACCCATGGTCCCTCATTTATCCAAGAACAATGACATTAGAGCAGTGAGCAGAGGGCCAGAAATGGTGGCACACACATTCCCAGCATTCAGGAGGCAGAGTCAGGCGGACCTCTGTGAGTCTCAGGCCAGCCAGGGTTACATAGTGAGACCCTGCCTCAACGAAACAAACCAAAACAAAAGTATTGCTCTGAGGAGTGAAACTAAATACATTTGGAAACCCAAGCCATTTCTCTATGCTCTAGTAATGAGAATACCAAACCTTCAGCCAACAGGCAGCATTTGACAGCCCCAGCCTTGTCCTGCAATGCTCCATTCAGGGACTGGCTCCTTTGTGTGATAGTGTTACCTGCTGATGTCCCAGCAGCTACCAAGGCCAGCAGGTTTACAAATGAAGAGAGATGCTGACCACGTACCCTGGTCACTTTCCAGGTAAAGAAAGGGGGAGGCAATGTAGGTTGCTAAAACCTGATCCAGAGTTAACGGAGGTCCGAGGGGAGGGGGTCAGCTCCTAACTAGGTGGGGTTGAGCAGGGAGATCTCTTTTTCAGACTCCTACTCTCCCGTAGGAGAAACACTGGTAGCAAAGCCACGGATTCCTCTAGTCCTTTAGCAATCCATTGCGGACTGTCTCGTGGGCTCCACTCTTACACACACACACATCCAACTCTCTGTTCACATTTCACAAGCCAGAGAGGGGAGGAGAGGGAAAGAGAGATCTTTATCTGAAGGCACAACTCTGAATTGCTAAGTAGAACTATTGGTTAGCGTCTTGTGTTGGCCCTGATTGCATTAGGTGAAGTCATATAAGGCAGCACTGAGATTGGTGTTGACAGTTTCAAGCCCACCCTTTTCCAACACTTAATCTGTTTGCACATTGGTTGGTAATTTAATTCTCCTACACATACAGCCAATCACATGTCTGTCATTAATGGTGCTCTTAAGATTGGCTTAGGGACTCTGTGGTAGGAACAATAGTGAATGGATCTCTTCTGTCTTTGAAAAGATAGCCCTTGTGAGAGTCAAGGATCTTTCAGTCTTTATTGGGGGGCGGCGAGTTTCACTATATTTCTCACTAGTCTCAAACTCACCGTGTAGCCCAGGCTGGCCTTAAACTCTTGTCCTCCTACCCCAGCCTGCTTAATGCTAACATTCTAGGCATAGCTACCATTTTCTTTTAGAATTTCTTCCACCTTAATTTGCTCTCAGACAGCTACATGGTCATAGCATAAGAACCTTAAGCACTTGGGACAACAATTAAGGGGCAGTGGGTCAGGTCCATTCCATGGTCTCCTCATTCACCCTTTCCTGGCCAGCTCAAGTAGAGCTAGTTTTCACGTGTCTTGAATTCTTCCCAGAACCGCAACTGTTCTTTGCCTGTGCCTTTCTTATGGACGAGAGGGTAGCTCTGGGGTATGGCATGCACCTCATCGATTCATTCCAAAGATTTGTTTTTAATTTTTAAATGCTCTCTGTGTGCACATTAATGGAGTGAGCGGGGGCCAGAGGCATTGGGAACCCCTGGAGCTGGAGTTACAAGAGGTTTGTGGCTGCCCAGAGTGGATGCTGGGGATCCAACGCAAGTCCTCCTGCACGCAGTCCTGTGCTTCAGCGCCGAGCCATCTCCCCAGCCCTGCTGCTGAGTTATTTCCCCTGGAACCTGACAAAAGTAAGGTTGTGTCTTCTTGAAACCTAGCGCAGCACCTGACCTATCTGACTGAAAAAGTGTGTCCTGTGTTTCAGAGAAGCCCAAGACTCACTGGCTAACAGGGAACGGGAACAGAAATGTACTGAGGGTCTGTCCATTGGCATCAAGTTTTTAAAATTAAAATATTATTGCATTGTTTTACCCTTTCCCTTTCCTCTCCCTAATGCTTCCACGTCCCCTCTACTCCTTGTTCCCTCTTGAAATTATGGCCTCTTCTTAACTAATATTGTTACACACACACTCACATACACTCACACACACTCATACACACTCACACACACACACACACTGTAGAAGCTCAAATGCACAAATACAATCTGCTCAGTCCATCTAGACTTGTGTGCACATGATTTCAGGTCTGAAGACCTGGTACTGAATAACCAGTTAGGGAAGAGTACTCCCCTCCCTGCTCTCAGCATCCTAGCTGTCTATAGTTCTGTACATGGAAGTGAGACCCCGTGAGATCCCCCACTTCCACGTTAGCATGCTTATTTAGGCAGCCCCACAGTCGGGGCCACTGTGGGTTTAACTTCCCTGTCATTTCCAGGAGACACATTCTCACAGTAGAGCTGGTCCCCCGGATCTTACAATCTTTCCACACCCTCCCCTGAGACGCTCCCCGGTCTATGGGTGGTTGTGTCAGCTGGAGCCACAAGGCCACTGGTTCTCTGCATTTCCCACCAGCTATGGTTTTCTGGGGTGATCTCTGTCTGCTGTAAAGATTACTTTCTTTGATGAAGGGTGTGAGCTACACTTATCTTTGTGTACAAGGATAATTATTTAGAATGCAGCTAGGAATTCTGCTGCTTTAGTTAAGCGGCCATAGTAGGTTTTCCTTTTAAGATCCATGACCTCATTAGCCAGGGTAGTTGTCTGGATTTCCAGTACCAGGAATGGTTTTCCTCCTGGTGAGTGGGCCTTAAGTCCAATTAGAAGCTGTTACTATGCCCAAGGTATCAGTGCCACATTGCCCCCTTAGGGCTGCTGTGCTATTGTGGTCATTTTTGTGGGTCATGGGTATTACAGTTGGTAGTGGGTCCCCAGAAACTTCTCTGCTAAGCTCTATCTTCCACAGCCTCCTCGAGTCTGCTGTACTGGGACCGCTGTGTTTTCTCTGTTTTACAAAGTACCACACCCTACTAATAATGCTGCATGCCTTGTCATACAGGATTCTTCTTTTTTTAACAAGAGCAACCTCTCCTCTCTTCCTCCATGACTCCATACTCTATGTTGAAGGAGGAGTTACAAGACAGGGTGTTGAAGTCTGGGGGGTGAATGACACGCACACTGCTGACCTTGGAATTGACCACTGTGGCCTTTTGTCTCTTTTGGGGTCAGTTACCACAGTCTGACTTAGAAGGAACATCTGGGAAGGCTGGGGAGCCTGCCTCTTCCCTTCCCTTGCTCACGCACCTTAGCTTGCTCATTGGCACAGTGCCAGTCAGTCAGCTCAGTTTGTGGATACAGTCCACTACAGCGGGGACACCACAGCAGCTGGAGTGGGAGGCGCTGTGCTGGCAATTAGGAAGCAGGGAGTAATGGATTTCCTGGATTCCGTGGAATGGCACCACCCACATTTAGGGTGGGTCTGCCCCCATGCAATACAATCTAGATCGCTTCAGGACCCCCAAAGATTTGCGTTGTTTCCTCCTTAAGAGGAAAATAGACTATTCAAGTGTGGGTTCTGTGGGAAGGTGACTTAGAACTGACTTGGGAGCCAGGGTAGTGGTTCAGACCTGTCATCTCAGAGGCNGGTCATTACCAGTTCAAAGCCAGCCTGGACTACACAGCGAGTTCTAGGCTCACCTGATCAAAGAGTGAGACTCTGCCTCAAAAGATAAAGAAGCAAATAAGCAAAACTCAAGAAGGCCCTCACGCAAAGCTCACAGGGAACCCAGGCCGACTGTCGCAGGTCTCCCCTGCTGTCAGTCAGGCTCATGTCATAGAGAGCAGACCCGGTGTGGGTGTCTAACACGTGCTTCAAGAGTGAAAAGAACTGTTAAACACTCTGGTTTGGGTTTTTTGAGACAGGATCTCTCTGCATAGCCCTGGCTGTCCTTGACTCACAGGTAGACCAGGCTGGCCTTGAACTGACAGAGAGCTGTCTGCCTCCGCCCTCTGAGTGCTGGAATTAAAGTTGTGCATCACCATGCCTGGTGAAGAACACAATTTAAAATTTTTTGTAGCAATGTTTAGAAAGATAGCTATTGTGTGTGTGTGTGTGTGTGTGAGAGAGAGAGAGAGAGAGAGAGAGAGAGAAACAAGGTTGGCCAGGCTGGCCTCAAACCTACCATATAGCTGAAGGTGACCCTGACCTGAGTCTCCTGCCTCTATCCCCCAAGTGCTGGGATTATAGGTATAAAACAGCTATTTAAAAAGATATATTGCATTTATCTCTGCAAGTGCCATTGACATCCAAAATCATTCTCTGCTTCAACTTTTCCTACTGAGGGCTGTCAAACTTGCTTTTCTTGTTTTCCATGTTTTAGAAAGCAGCCCTACATTCTGGGTTAGCTCTGAGCTCTAAGATGATTCTTTTGAACACCTGCCTTGCTGGCTCTTTCATCTCACCTTGAGGAGAGCTGAAATCACCTGAGCCTCAACCACTGCCTTCTTCAGATCCGGCTCCAGGCAACCCTGTCAGGCATTTCCTTAATTAGTGATTGAAGAGGAGGGCCCAAGCTCACTGTGGGTGGGGCCACCCTGGGCTGGAGGTCTGTGTGCTAAAAGAAAGCAGGCTGAGCAAAGCCCCGAGGAGCAAGGCAGTAAGTAGCACTCCTCTGCATCAGCTCCTGCCTCCAGGTTCCTGCCCTGACAGTATTTGGTGATGGACTGTGATATGGAAAAAAGATTGAATATGGTCATAGTGTTTCATCACAGCAGCGGAAACCCTGATTAAGACCCTTTGGGGACAGCTTATCTAGTCAGAGCATGCCAACAGCTGGCTCTTTTGTACTCGTGTTCTGAGCAGGTTTTTCGGAAGGCAGTCTTCTGAAGAACAAGGTGGTAAGCTGACGGCTGCTCCAGAAGTTTGCTGATACAATACACACGGGTCTGGCAATAAATGCCAAAGCAGTGATGACCCAGCATACAACCTGAAACCCATCCTGCTAAGGCCTGGGCATCAGGGGATTCAGAAGCTGAACTAAAGGTAACTCTCTAAAACTTACTCCAGAGTGGCCCATGCAGAGTTTGATGGACTGTGATTAGCCTTTCATCAGAGCCTGAAGGAAGCCTTCAAGATCTCCATGTAGGCCAACTTGATCTCAAAATGCTTCATCTTGTTTGGTAAGGAAGAAACGTCAATGTTTTCAACCTATGAATATTAAAAATGTGAGCCGATCATACAGCAAAAAAAAATCACAAATAGTAAAGATTTCAAAAATCAAGAGCTATTTAGTGTTTACAACAATCTTTTCATCAGTTAATTGAAAAGTCCTTCAAAAAGACAGGTGTGGTGGCTCATGCCTTTAATTCCAGCACTCAGAAGGCAGAGGCAGGATGATTTCCAGTGAGTCTGAGACCAGCCTGGGCTACACAGTGAAACAAGCAGACACTTATTTCAAATGAGCAGATGTGGTGTAGTTGTACAGTGATTGCCTAACATGTGCTAGGCCCTTGTTTATTTTTGGCCCGTACACACGTACACACACACGCGCGGACCTATCTCTAACATGATATAGTTAAAGTCTGTGTGTCCCCTACATTGGCTGATGAACAAACAGAAGTAACTCAAGGGGCTGGGAAATACAAATAAGAATTGGCTCTACCAGCACGAGGACCTGTCTTTGGATAACCAGCACCCACAGAAGGGTGGGAGGGGAACCAGGCCCAGCAGTACATGCCTACAAACTCAGAGCAGAAGAGGAAGAAGAGGGAAGAACCTTTGCTGGCCAGCCACTCTGGCCACCATTGAGATCCAAGTTCACTAAGAGACATGTCTCAAAACTAAATTAGAGGGTCCAGATGGCCTAGGAGCTAAGAGCACTTGCTGTTGCAGAGGATCAGGGTTCAGTTCCCAGGCTCACAACTGCCTATAACTCCAGTGTCCAGGGGCCGGAGGCCTCCTCAGGCACCTGCATGCATGTGTGCATAGTCACACCAGAACATACACGTAACTAAAAAATAACATATATATATAAATAAATTTATAAATAACCAAAAAATAAAAGCTTAAAACCAATGGTAAGGTGGAGGGCAGCTGAGCTTCTGATGTTGGCGCTGGTCTGTAAATTAAGCACAGGCCTTCCGCCAAGGGAAAATAAATTAAAAGTTACAGTTTTCTTCACTTCTTGGCGGATACGGTCAGGTGATCTGAGGACCTGGTTAAGCATCTGCATCTCACCACATATATTATTATACAGTAAAAGAGCATTTATTGATGGTGGTGGTGGGGCATTCAGGAGGAAGAGGCAGGTGGATCTCTGTGAGTTTGAGGCCAGCTCGGTTGACAGAGTGAGTTCCAGGATTACCAAGACTACACGGAGAAACCCTATCTTGAAAAGCAAAACAAAAAACAGAAGAAAACAAGAGGATTCATCTGTGAACAGTCATGGGCTTTAAAGAGAATGAACACACTTCAGTTCTGAAAATGCTTTGGAAGACAGACTAAGTTCCAGTCTACGGAAATGACGGATTTACAGCCTGGAATTACGTAGCCCAAGCTGACTTCAAATTCTCACTAGTCTCCCTGTCTCAGGTGTGAGTTACCATACTTGGCAACCGTTAGAATTACCTGGGCTTGATCCACGGTAACCACTATCTAACTGCTCCTAGGTTTAACACAGAGGAAAAGCACAGAATCGGAGACTTGGGTGAGGGGCCAGAACAATGGCTGTGTACACTGAAGCACATTTAGGTTCCCATATTTAGAAACAAGGATTTCCTCCATCCGCATTGGCATTTTAACATTCATGGACTTACTTTAAAACCATAGAAATGATCTAGGCCTGAAGGCCTAGGACTGATCCCAGCTACATGGGAGGGTGAGGCAGGAGGATGACAAATACAAGACCTGCCCAGAAAACACAGTGAGTATTCCCAGTCTGAGACCTAACAAGACCTGCTCCCCAGATTTAAAAGTAAAGAGAGAGCTGGGGAAATAGCTCAGTGATAAGACACTTGCTCAGTATACTTAGGCTGGGAGTTCAAAGCCCAGTATGGAAAAACTATAGATATATACATACATCACACATACCTGTCTTCACAAGTGAACGGCAACAATCCCCGCCCCCCCCACCACCATATCCACCTTCCTAAAATGACTGACTTGTTCAACTACCACCACTGCAGACCAGTGTTCTCAACCTTGTCCTGCCTCAGCACCATTACTCCATGACAGGGCAGGGGTGCTGACATGCATTCTACACTCTCAACAAGATGTCTGGATTTCACAAGGCGACAGATAAAATCAGCTGGCCTTGTGCAAGCTTCCCAAGTCCCTACCTGTCATTTCACTTCTGCTATAATGATGTTGGCTGAGCACTCCCTATTTGCCAAGTACCAAGGTGCACTGCACATAGCAAACGACTTTCATTCCCATGGGAACCTCCAAGGCCCATAATAAAATGATCCTCACAAGGCCAGCAAGGCACAGAGTCTAAGGAACTCCCCTCAAGCTCACAAAGACAGTGGACGACAGACTTTGGGATCAAATCTGGATCATGTGGTCCCTGGGTTTATGTTCTGACACACTTTATTCTGGATGTACACGAGGGAAATATCATCATACAAAGGATTGCTTCCAGTGTATTGCTATATACTATATACAAACCGCATCTTGTTATTAAAAGTGAGCATGCCTTAGCGCTGCAGGCGTGGCTGAGTGTTCTGTGCTCTGTCCCGCAGAGATCCACCTGAACACGGCCCTGAGACCTCACTGCATTCCCAGTCGGAATTATGAAAAATGATTAACTTGGCTTTCCTATCGCTTTTCAGTGAGAGTGTGTTCACCCTAAGATTACAGGAGGGCAGGAGAGCCACCGACAGACAGCGTCAGTCTTTTGATATGAGGTCTGCCCCTCTAATGACAAAGGAATGCCGGCTTGGAGAACCAATTAAGACTAATTGGAAACTTTAAGTACTCCGAGGCACTTCGGATAGAAAACGAAGCTCACGGTGAACTTCATTTCCAGAACTGCACTAATTAGAACCAGTTGAGATTCTTAAAGGTCTCTCTTCCTTGTACAGACGGGATCAACAGCAGAGAAGGCGACTTATGAATCACGGTGTGTGCAGCTTCATGAATGACCAAGGTTGGAAAGAATGAAACAGAAAGCAACACCAAATACAATTTCCTAGGAAGACGATCTCATTTGCTTCTGCCATGTTTTCCTCAGTCAGGAACTCCTAATGAGCAGGCTTGTTCTGAAAATCACACTTAGTTCAAATTTAAAATCTGAGGGCAACAGCAATTAAAAATCCCATTTTTACAGCCACCTTGTTAGAAGTGTTTAAAGACAAGGCGCGCAACGCCACCTACAGGGGACCTTCAGAACCACAGTCTTCGTTCTCCGTCTCTGAATTAACATTCAAAAATCTTACTCTTTACATTTAATCAGAAAGCTCAAGGAAAGGATGAGAAAGACATATAAACAGATCCACCACTGTTTTGGTTTATTACTTCCTAAAGTTACTAAAACCAACCTAATTTCATCAAATACTATCCAGACACACAGGTATAAACGAGAGCCGGAGAGACAGTTATGCAACCTTTGCAGCTTCTAAAGTTCTGCGGAACTTGGAGGAAACTCGGGTCATTGGTGAGAAATCTGAAATCTGCCTCTCTGAACTGTGGAACCGCTCTTCCCCATGTTCCTTCTCCCCAAATTTCCCCACATTTTCAGGCACTCTGATAGCGGTTACAGTTTCTAAAGTTGTCCCATAGGTTTTAGACTGAGCTCTCACTGCGGGACAGGCCACACTAATCACAGACCATTTCCTTTTTAAAAGTTCTTCTCTCTTCTCTCTGACCTCCCTCTTGGGAAGCAGACATGTGTCCTTATGGTACCAGTTCTCAACTTAGGATCAACATTAAAGCTATCTGGAGTCCTTCGATAACATCACGCTTCTTGTTTAACCGGGCTTAAATGAAATTTGAGCATAGCATAGCTTGACTTTGATTTACTCCCAATTTTTCAGGTGACCACACCATGTAGGATGTTTACAGAACAGTCTCAGTGCAGGGCTGCAAGACCTTCCCAGTTGACTTCTGCCTGCATTCTGGAAGTGGTTTATGGGCCCCACTGTGCACAGCAGCAGACCCTACTTGTTCAAGAGAAACCTGAACCCGTGTTTCCTTAGACAAGAGCAATCACTTGGACAGCTGGTGCGCTCTGGCTGATGCCCAACTAGTGGCATCACCTCATCCATCTGTTGCACCTGCCATTATTTTTGAGGTATGATCTTATGTGACCCAGAATGACCCTGAACCCATGATTCCACTGTCTTCACCTTCCAAGTGTTGGGGTTCCACTGGGCAGCCCTCTCTGGAATACACATTACTAAATCTTCCAGCCCCCACCTCACAGATCAGTTCCCAGGCCGGTAGGGTCCGCCTGCCTCCTGCTTCACAGTGCTCACTGCAGTCCAGTTCTGCCCGGAGCTCGGGTCTCAAACAGCCGAGTCACTCTGCCAGAGCAACACAAGCCTGAGCAGAGGAGCGGCCTCCCCTTCGCCTTCAGCAGACCCGTTGCCCCGTGCCCATCTTCCGGTGGTTCTCAAGAACAGGGCACAGTTCCATCAACAGGCCCCAATGTGAAAATACTGAGCTCTTCCAGGATGGGGGTTTGCCCAGGTTTCTGTGTGGAATGTAGTTGGTGCTAAGTGTTCAGTTAAGTCCTGCAATAGAGCTCAGTCAGGGTTGGCCTCATTCCAGAACAGGGAATTTTAAATTCTCATTTCATTCTGTTACAAATGACTCAACTCCAGTTCATCACTCCTTTAGGTCAGGTCCCCAGAGGCAGTGATCCCGGGAGGACTGGTTAGGGAGTGGGTCTAGCTAGCAGGGAGCACAGACAAAAAGGGTGTGGTTTCCAAAAATTGGCACTAAATTGCTCCTTGTGTGCTAAGCCAGCTGGACTACATACAAAAAGTAGAGTTCCAAGGAGAAGAAACAGAAAGTGGAGCAGGGTGGGAAGGAAGAGGTGTCAGAATCTGAGGGCGTCTAAGGTCAATGCTCACGTATGAGTTCCACGTTATGGAGCAAGCTGCAAAGTATAAGCTGTTACCTCCAAAGCATCACACATTTAGCCTTTCTACTAACTGCCTGGGGCAAACTGCTTCAAGAGGTGGCACATATGGACACAGGATTTTGAAAATGTTACAGTAAGCAAGCTTTACAAACCTAAGAAAGTTCCCAAATAAAGCATTGTTCTGAGCTCCGATTCTTATCTCAATGTCTCTAAACAGAGCTGCTATTGCTTTCTGAAAGGCACTGTAAATGTTCATCTCTTCAAAGCCATTTTGGAAGCATTCAGAGTCACAAGGTTTCAAAAATGATGTTTATTTCAACACATGAAATGTGCCATCTAGCACCAACGACTGAAAATTCCAGAATTCCATCTGGTTACTACTTTTTGGAACTGGTGGTGTTGTTCAAGTCATTGACAGATTAGTCTATGTGAGCAGATTGGAACAAAAGTGAGACAACACAGCAAAAAGCATTTGATAAATGTGCACTGAACTAAGTTTTAGTTACTCAAAAAAAAATCAGTTTCGTATAAACATGATGTCTTAATATTGGCATTTTCAAATCAGATTTTCTTGGATGGTACATACGAGAGACTGCTGAACCATGTGAGTACGGGCTTTCTGCTCACGCCTTCCTTCGGAGACAGCATCTGTCTTAAAGGACTCACTGCAGTGCCCTTAACTCTCAAAACCACTCACCTACCTGTGACAGAGGAAAAGAAATCGCTAGCCAGTAAAGAAGCAAGATAATATTTTCAGTTTCTTTTAAAAGAACATTTAAGTGGGGGCTGGAGAGATGGCTCAGTGGTTAAGAGCACTGACTGCTCTTCCAGAG
>LOEQ01002699.1:5027-16542 GCA_001685075.1 Bramus lutescens
TAAATGGGACCTCCTGAAACTGAAAAGCTTCTGTAAAGCAAATGACACAATCAATAAGACAAAACGGCAGCCTATAGAATGGGGAAAGATCTTCAAGAACCCCACATCAGACAGAGGTCTGATCTCCAAAATCGACAAAGAACTCTAGAAATTTGACATCAAAAGAACAAATAATCCAAAATAATGGGGTATAGACCTGAACAGAGAGCTCTCTACATATCAATCTCAATTGGCTAAAAGACACTTCAGGAAATGTTCATCCTTAGCTATCAGAGAAATACAAATTAAAACAACTCTGAGATTCCATATGATACCTGTGAGAATGACCAAAATCAAAAACACTGATGACAGTTTATGGTACAGAGGATGTGGGGTAAGGGGAAAACTCCTCCGTTGCTGGTGGGAGTTCAAACTTGTACAGCCACTTTGGAAATCAATATGGTGATTTCTCAGAAAATTAGGAAACAATCTATCTCAAGACCCAGCAATATCATTTTGAGTATATACCCAAAGATTGCTCAATCATACCACTAGGACATGTCCTCAACTATGTTCATAGCAGCATTATTTGTAATAGCCAGAACCTGGAAACAACCTAGATGTTCCTCAACCAAAGAATGGATAAAGAAAATATGGTACATTTACACAGTGAAGTACTACACAGAGGTTAAGAATAATGGCATCTTGAAATTTGCATGCAAATGGATGGATTTAGAAAAAGCCATACTGAGTGAGGTAACCTAGCCCTAGAAAGGCAAATATAATATATACTTTTAAGTGGTTTTTAGACATAAAGCAAAGAAAAACCAGCCTACCTTCCACAACCCCAGAGAACCTAGACAGCAAAGAGGACCCTAAGAGAGACATATGTGGATCTACAAAGGAAGGAGAAAAAGACAAGGTCTCTTCTGTAAATTGGGAGAGTGGGGGTCACAGGAGAGAGTAAATGGGGAGAAAGGAGGAAGGGAGGGGAGCGGAGAATAATTTATAGTGCAATAAGAACAGTAAAATGTCATCAGTCTTTTATACATCACCAACAAGCACTGAGGACGAGATCATGGAAACTTTCCCATTTATGACAATATCTAAGATGTTAAATATCTTGGAATATATCCAAACAAGGAGGTAAAAGACTTCTATACTGAAAACTTCAAATTTCTGAAGAGATAGAGAAAGACACTAGGAAAAACCTTCCATGTTCATGGATGGTAAAATTAATATTGTGAAAATGACCATCCTACCAAAAGTAATTTACAGATTTAGCATAATCTTAATCAAAATACCTACAACATTCTTCTCAGAAATAGGAAAAAATTCCCCAAATTTATATGGAAACAGAATACACCTGGGTAACTGAAGCAATCCTAAACAAAAAGAATACTAGAGGGATTGATATGCCAATCTTCAAGATATATTATAGACCTAGTGTAATAAAAAACAGTATGGTACTGGCACAAACCATACAATAGACAAACAGTATATTATAGAAGATATAGACGTGTTATCACAACTAAAGTTATCTGGTATTTTACAAAGAGTCAAAAACTACACACTGGAGAGAAGACAGAACCTCCAACAAATGCTTCTGAGAAAGCTGGGTGTTCATATAGAGAAGAATGAAGTTAGACCTGTGTCCATTGCTCTGCACAAAAACCAGACCCAAGTGGATCAAAGACATCAATTTGAAGCCTGTAACACTAAAACTAGAAGAAAACATAGGCAATACCCTATAAGATATAAGTGTAGAAAGGATTTTTTTTTTTAAAAAAAACTATTTGCCCAGGAATTAAAGATAACATTTGACACCTGGTACATCATGAAACTAGAACATTTCTGTAAAGCTAAGGAAATTATCAATTGAGTAAAGAAGAAACCCATAAAATATGATAGAATTTTTTCCTGCTGTACATCAGACAGAGGACTAGTATCCAGAATATACAAAGAACTCAAAAGGCAAAGAGTCAAGGAAACAAATGGTCCAATTAAAAAATAGTGAGTAGGGATCTAAATAGAGATCTTAGTAGAAGAAATAAAAATGACAAAGAAATACCTCAAAAAGTGCTCATTATCTTTAGCAATTATGGAACTGCAAGTTAAAACGACTATGTGATTTCATCTCATCCCAGTCAGACTTAGATCAACAAAACAACTGACAGCAAATGCCAGCAAGGTTATGGGTAAGAGCCACCCTCAGTCACTGTCGCTGGGAATGCAAAGCGATCACTCTGGAGATCAGGATGGGGGAATCCTTACCACATGACTGAACTAGACCACTCTGAGGCATAGGCCTGAAGGCTCTCCATCCTGCTCTGCAGACATTTGCTCAGCAGCGCCCATTGCCACCATGTTCCCAATAACCAGGAAATGGAAACAGCCCACATGTCTTCCAACAGATGTGTGGTACCTGAGCGAGAGTACCTACTCTCGGAATCCCCGCATTTAATCCATCACTGGAACTCTAACTTTATCATGCAGCCTCAGGAGTCCATTTTCAATACACTTCCCTTTTTGTTTCCATGATCTATATTTTTCTTAAGATTAAATTCAAGTGGACCCAAATTTATCCTCTTCTGTGTCTCCACTTTGCTATTGGTGTGTTCTAAAACATATCTGAGAAAGTCATGTGTCTTCGACTATCTTTTTTTTGATTAGAAAATACGAATATTTGAATTGTGATGTTTGCCACCCCCACTCCCATCCCCGTGTGTGTGGTATTTTAACAGGACAAAAAGGAAAAGAAAATGAGGAATAGTACAAAGATAATCATGCTTGCTGACTAGAGCTTATTGGACAAATGTCATTCCTACTCTAAGGATTCATATGTAGAAATTTATCATACTACTTATATTTTTTGTTAAAACCCCTTTTAGTTTCTAGTCTTAATTGCCTGTTTTATGTCCTTCAAAGCTTGACTATAGATGCTCATCTTTTATGAATGTTTTAGCAGTCATTATCCTTAATAATCTTATTTATTTAAATATTAATAATTCAACTTTAAAGGTATTTTACTTTCTACTCCATTTTTTCTAAATGTACTCCACTTTTATTCAGTAGAGCTTCATTTAATTTTATTCTCTTAATAAAGCAGATTAAGGACACATGTTTAAATGTTACACCTTTATAAGACATTTAGTATGAACTCTAGCATAACATGTAAGAAGAGCATTGTGAGTCCTGATGTGTCTGTTGGTTAACAATAACATAGGTGAGGCAGAGGCAGCTTGGACAGAGCTAAGCAACGTGGATGGTGGGAGGGAGGGCTCTGTGACTTCGGGAGGGAGTGGGTCAGGATCCAGGCTTGTAGGATTGGGTTCCTACACCATCTGCTTTTATAATCTTTAGCAGTTCATTCTTCTGCTCTTTTTGGTGGTGACAGGAAATGCCTGAAAGCATCACCCCAAAGAGATCTTTCTAAGTCTTGTATGGGCTAGGAGTTCATGGTAGAGGGAGAGCCAAAGGGAGTGGCATGTTTTCATAAAGCCTTGGTATATTGTTGTGATCCTGTGTGTATCACAACACAGTATTTTATACTGATTTATACTTATAAAGGTTTATATATTTATAAATTATTAAAAACTTATAAATACAATATTTATAAATATAAATCAATATAAAAACAGTGTTTTGATACTTTGTTATACCATTCTATATTTATTATATATAATATATAATTGCTACACTATTATATATAAATCATATATTTTAATATAATTATAAGTACATTTATTTATATATTTGTAAATATATTTACAAATAAACATATCTATACATAAACTATTATATATAAAACACTGTATGCTATATTTATAGTACTGTTTAGAGAAGAAATATCTAGCATGGTCCCTTGCTTTCTGTAAGCTTGGCTCCACCTCTCTGCCCATCAAGACATCTCTAGCATCAACATAGCCACATCAAAAGAAAATGAACAGTTTGGGAAATGTCAATATTTTTCTTTTATCACTAGAATTGAGTTTGTATTCCAGGCTCAGGTACTTGACTGGTCTCTGAGCTGCCTGTGTGGCTTTGGGGATGAACTTTTTCAGTTTTAGTTTCTTTATCCAAACAGATAAATTATTAGTATGAACTGAAACTGTCATTGTTTTTGAAAAGTAAAATGTAATTCAAGCCAGATAAAATTCCAGCTTCAGGCGGGTGGGAGTGGGCATAAAGTCCCACCCTTGGCTAAGGAGCTGCTGGGAACTGATAGCTGTGGGGAGGGGATGAGCTTGCTTTCTCTAAGGGTGTGGCCACTGGGAGATGAACTGTTCTCCAGTGGATGGCCACACTCCCAGGAGGTTATGTGCAGGACAAATTGGATGCAATGAACTTACCAAAAAAATGAGTATACAAAGTTGGGTTAGTATGGAGGTGGTGAATCTGTGGGGAATTGGGAAGGGAGTGAATATTACAAAAATACAATGTATTTAATTACCAAAGAATTAATAAAAATACTTTAAATTCTTTTAACAATGTAATGTTGCAAGAGCCAATATCTGCCTCATTAAATAGAGAAGAGGAAATTAAACTAAGGTCTTATGTCTCAAAAGAACTGTCTAAAACAAAAAATAAGCTGTGTTTCTCAAAAGCATCTTAAAGTCATGTTTTATAGGATGGAAGCATTGTGGATCTCAGGTAAGCTATTGGCCACATAACCAGAGGTCAAGTGGGAAGGAGAATCAGAAATCAGACATCTAGACAGTCTGAATTTAGAACAGATACTGAACCATTTATCAGATTTACAAGGGGAGGGGATGTTGGTGAAAAGTAATTTTCATGTCTCACTCCCATGGATTGCCAGACTAGAGCCCCAATTTCTGAGTCAGAGCAAAACATCAGCATTTTGAAGTGTAATTGCTCAACAGAGCCATGGAAGACTCTCATGAGGCAAAACCACCCTTGAACTCCGTGGCATCATGACCTTGTCTCAGAAAGATTCATTTGTGACTGGAAGCTAGCAAGCAAGTTGGCCAAAAGGCTTGAAGATGAAGCACAGGGTTCCAGCAAAAAGTTTTGGAACACTTGATGACCTTTTTGGGAAACAAGATAATCTCACAAAATTGGGCTGTCTGGTGGCTACATTCCTGAGGCAAAGCAAACAAAGAAAGCATTGAGATATGTGTGTGGGAAATTAAAGATGGTTTAAAACTAGCTGGATGATGATCACAATGATGGTGGTGGTGGTGGCGGTGGTAACAGTTTCTAGAGAGGGAGAAAGAATGTGTTTGGGTTCTAGAAAGTTGCACTCTTACTTCTGCTTCCAATTTTTGTACAGTTCTTTATCTTCAAGAGAAAATTCTCACGGGCCTGTTGTTTGAATTTGAGCTCACATTCTTTTGAGATAGTTAAGAGGTACCCCGTTTACAGTATAAGCTATCACAGGTTTTCACAATATCAAGCAACCAGCCAATACTGAATGGAGTAGAGTTTTGTAGGAGTGAAAATCTGTACATACACCAACATGGAGGATAATGGGATAAATTAAAATGAAAAGGGAAGAGTTAGATGTAAATCTTGCACAGAGATCATTGAACCAGAAGTCAGTATGACAGAGTATCAGAGTAGGAAAGTAACCATAACAACATTATGACAGCAAGCTAGGATTTGGAATAGGCTGATAGTTGGTTAATTGAAATGCCAGCCTTGGTAGATTTGGGTCTTAACTGAGAATTCACAGAAAGTAAGGAAGAGGCTTTGCTGTTTGGCTTCATTTTCACTTGTTGAGCCGAGGAGGATTCTAGCTAGTTTGTCTTTAGAAGTACAACTTCGGTGGGAGAATGAAAGTTAGTCAATTTATACTAGAAGCCTAGTGGACTGAAGGTCATTTCGGAATGTGCTTGGCACTTAAAGTCAATGACCTGGACTAGGAATTAGGGAGACACATTGAGAGAAGAGGCCAGGTTTAAATTCTGTTCTGAGACAGGATAGTGTGCACAAATGACAGGTCAGGGGTAAAGATTTGGCTTGGAGGGTTGGGCAGAGCTGCTGATATTCCTGTTCCCAATTCTGATGACATAGTTGATGATGTTACAATGAGGTGATATGAACAAACTGTATTCCATGCCATACAAGTGTTCATTTTACATGCTGCTTTAGAAAAGCCCCGTCTCACTGTGTAAGAGCTAGTCACAAGGTACTGTGAGACCAAAGAAAGAGGGAGACAGATCTGATACCAGACAGAGTACAGCTTACTTTGGAGTGATTGATAGCAGTGTGTCTTGGGGGAATAGCAAGAGAGGTAGATTTATGAAGTCTAAAGTTGATGTGGAAATCGCCCTCTGTATTCTATAAATATGTTTTATTACCAATGGTTAATAAAGAAGCTGCTTCGACCTACAGCAGGGCAGAATAAAGTCGGGCAGGAAATCCTAGAGAAGCAGGGAGAGAGTAGGTGGAATCCAAGAGATACCATGTAGCTGCCGAAAGAGGCAGACACCATGTAGCTACCCAAGAAGTGAGAGGTTACAAACCACGAGCCTCCTGGTAAAATATAAAATAATAGAAATGGGTTAATATAAGATCTAAGAGATAGCTAGAAATATGCCTGAGACATTGCCTAAGCAGTATTGTAATTAACATAGTTTCTGTGTGATTATTTGGGTCTGGGCAGCCAGGAAATGAATGAGCAGTCTCTGTTTACATACAGCTGTGGGAAAAGGGCTTGTGTATGAAGCCAAGAAAGTTGGCTGTGACCAGCTAGAATTATTTGGCCTTTCAATTAACATGCTAGAATCAACTAAGAAGCAGTGTGTCAACATCACACAACTATCTTAATGATTTTGTTTTATTGGACCAGTGTGATCTGGTGATAAAACAGAATATTTTTATCACCTCTCAGGAGGCAGAGGCAGGTAATCTCTGTGAGTTCGAGGCCAGCCTGGTCTATAAGAGCTAGTTCCAGGACAGGCGCCAAAGCTACAGAGAAACCCTGTCTCAAAAACAAAAACAAAAACAAAACAAAAAAAGACATCAGGTATAATATTTAAGCAAGTTACAAAATTACAACTGAGATGACTGTAGTCACAATAAGCTGGGTCCCTACACATGCTTATATTAATATAATAAGGAGAGAGAAAGCAATTTTCTTCGTGGAGATAAAATGGCATCTGGTTTCCACCTTCTCAAAGATACAGGGCATCCCACATGTAGAAGCTACTTAGGTACTCATAACAATTCAACATCTTCAAGTTTTTCAGGATGCAGCTAGTATACATGTCCTATCTTCTTTTCCAGGAAGCTATAGTCCTGCGGTTGAGTTCTAGCTTATGACTTCTGTCCCTTCCTCTTGCTAATCCATATAAAAGACTCCTCTGAACTATAAGATCAAAATGAAAGAACCTACAGTCATCTTCATTCCTGACCTAGCATGGAGAGGAGGCTTTTGCCTGCTCAGTTCTGTTCCATGAGTGAACTAGGTAGCAGTTGGGCCCACTATAGGCATTACCCTCTCACATCCTATTCTTCCATTCATTTGCTGTTTGAATGCATATTTATTGCCAGGCACTAATTATATGCCTGCTATTGCATTAGGTTCTGGGAATGTAGTTTAGAGCAAACTATGTAAACTTCTTGACTTCCAGGACCTTGTAGCACAGATTCTGTGCTCCTCACTCTATTTCAATATACTATTTAGTCACAGGAAAGAACCACTTCTATCTTTGAACTCTTTCTTATTATGAACAATGAATAACAGAATGTAAAGTTCATTATTGAGTCAGTGTTTACTATCAGCTATAAATATAATATCAAATAGCTGTGGAAGATGGCAACCTAGCTTTGAATTTTCATTAATCTTTGCCCTTAAAATTTTGTCCCTAAACCCTTGTGTTCCTAAGGATGATGCCACTGGAAGATAAGACAGTGATGGAACTCTCTGGAAGGGTGTTGTTGGAGAAATAGTTTCCTTTTTGGTTTGTGTCAGGAAAACCCTTGTGAAAACTGACAGGTTGGATAACAGGAAGCAATTTCAATTAGAATAAATGGTTGATCAAGTATAAGGAGTAACAGAGGGAGGGAGGTTTGAAAGCTTGGAAGTTGTGACTAGAGACAGAGTCAAGCTCAAGGTATCCTAGGAAACTAGATATTGTTTCTCCCTATAATACAACAACCTGAAGATGGGAGGGGATGGGATGGCTGCATTTCAGTTCTTAAAGAACAGAATACATCAAGAGTTCCATAGCATAAGCATGGCCTCTGGGAAGCATTTGAGCAGAAGGAATCATCTCTGTAAGAAAAAATAGGTAAGTCAAAACTCATGAAATGTTGGAGAGCCACTGTCACAAAAACCCTCTTTTGTGTGGCAAATGTACTAAAATTATAGCATGTCTGGAAGGTCTGATTTGTCATAAAAGCCAGAAAAGAACAAATGTTCACTGCCAAAACTGTCATCTTTAGCTGGGGGCACGTCAGACTATTCAAGGGAGCCTTGAGGATGTTTATGGTCAGCCTCATCAGCCCTTTGAAGTCAGACTCTCTGAGGCTCACACTCGTGCATCAGAGTTTCTGTAGTGTAGCCTCACCTTACTTCCAGTTCGCTCTCTCTGTTCTGTGCTTGGGGGTGAGATGTGATCGCTCAACATCCTGCTTCTGCTGCCATGCCTGCCAAGTGCTGCCATGCCTCCCTGCCAAGGCAAATCTCACTCATCTGTAACCACAGCCCAAATCATCTCTTCTCTTCCATTGGTCATGGTGTTTTATCCCAGCAATGGAAAAGTAGCTAATACCGTTGCTAATTAGGCAAGGTTCATCCAGAATAACATTTTGTGATTAATATAGGAACTTTATTCCCACCTGTATTAGGTCTTCACCTTACTATTAACTGATCCCATCACTATGGAGCTAGAGGCAGGAGGAACATAGGCTTGAGACCAGCCTAGGCTACATAGCAAGACCCTGTCTTAATAAGAAATTCTTTACTTTTGTCATATACTAGAACTAACCTTGAGTATTGTCATCCCAGACAACCCTTCATCTCACAGATCTTGCTTTCCCTGCAGTAGAAGTGATTTATAGGAGTGTGTTTGTGTGTATGTCATGAGGAGAGAACCTATAGCAAAGATCTTGTGGGCCAATCAGAAGTCCTTCATATTTCAAGCTAGTACACTGTACAGATGTGTGTTGTGCGAAATTGGAATAGGACACCATCATTTTGTGGTCCTGTTGATTAATCATTATAACACTAGGCCTCAGCAAAGCTGATGGTTTACTGACTGACTGACTGACTGTTTAATTGTTGGATTTCATAAACTATACTACAGACATGGTGATTTCAAAGAAGAAAAGGATATACTGTCTGACTTTGAAGAATTTACAGTTAATTAGGATAGATTCATGTATGGATAATTTAAATTATGGCATCCTGTTTGGTAAATCAGTAGTATTTTATTAAAGAGAATGAAAACAAAACACTCTTTCTACCATATACCGGTGAGACCATTGAATCGAGAACTTGAACAATTTCTGGAACATTTTTCTGAAGATGTTTAGTATTCCATACACCCAAGGTGGTGTTGATAAAATATCCATGCTTGGCCACACATGGCTGCCTTGAGCTCATATAGGGCAGAGGAAACAGTGAGTCAGTGTTGTTCCCTGATCACAGGACACTGGGTGGGGGCAGGGAAGAGCAGCCAGAAGTAAATATTGATAGGATAGGGACAGGTTTTATGTAGCTGTGTCTAGCACAGCAGTACAGCAAACTCCATGCTTGGAAACCTGGGGAGCAGGAGGCTCTTGAGGTGGTACATAAGAGCTACCTTCCAAAAGTACACTACCAAAAACCTAAGAACCTCTTAAGATCTAACTTTCCCAGTACCACTTCTGAATATCAAAATACCAAAGTCCAAACCTTCACTCACAATGTACCTTAGAGGGACATGCAAGAAGACCCATAAAGTAAGGGAAAGGCTATTAGTGAGGAAGACTTACTACAATTTTGTGTCTACATTCCAGATTGTTTCATGACATAAAGTGGATGTTCAACAAAATTATGCTGATTGTTTGGAAGAATGCTAGAGATTCTCTCCTAGGTTCAGAATGGGTCATAAACTTAAGGGCCGAGGAGCCATCAGGTAGTTTCTCTCGGGTGACTGGATTTTGCTTTTGTGTTCTCCATGATCCCTAGAATAACAAGGTGGATGACGTAGTTGGAATACCTCTTCCCTGGTGTCCTAGTTAGGTTTCTATTGTAGTGCTAAAGTCTATGACCAAAACCAGCTTGGGATAGAAAGGTTTTATGTCAGCTTACAGCTGCAAGTCCATCAAGAAGGAATACTGTCTCCTCCATGTAGGGACCCTCTTGCTACACAAGTGGCCTCAATGGTTCTCTGGAACCCTGAAGGAAGATTCCACAACCTCTTTCCTCATGTATCCTTCACTGCTGTAAAGAACCATGCAGATGACACTGCCAAGTGCATTGGCATTGACTAGGAAGCTGTCATTTATAAAATCATTTCTCAGATTTCAAATGTTAAGAATACAAAATGATGAAGTATTGGGATTAATGCATTATCTCACCCAGTGAATTCTTTTAGTCACAGACATTGGACAGAACTAAATACATGTTTCATAAAACTGTCAGTGAACTAGGGCTATAGTTCATATGGTCGAGTGCTTGCCTAGCATGCCCAAAGTCCTGGTTTTCATCCCAAGCACCACACAAACTTGGCAAGGTAATGCAAACTTGTAATCCCATCATTCGGGGATGATGAGACTCAAAGTCATCCTTGGTAACACAGTGAGTTCAAGGTCAGCCAAGGCTATATGAAACCTTTTCTCAAAATCTCAAAAACAAACAAATTCATAGATGGAGAAATAGGAATGGTATCTATTAATTTGATTTTAGGCTATTTTGTTTTATATTTTATATGTGGTCTTATTTAACTCAGGAACTCCTGATTTATCTGCCTTTATTTCCCAAGTGCTGTGATTACTGGCATGTGCCACCATCCTTAGTTTATGATGTACTATGAACCAAATTCAAGGCTTTGTTCAGTCTATATAAGCATGCTACCCAATGAACTATGCCCAGGTTTTGAAAGCAGTCTGTCAATAAGGAAAATATTTCTTCAGAGGGCTTAGCAAACTTTGAATAACACCTTGAAATTTATATACACCTATTAGAGGTGTCTTTTTTAGGTAAACCAAAACGTCTAAGTTTGCAATGAGCTCTAGGCAAGTCCAGGCGTACTGGGTTTTAGAATGAGTACTACATAAAGAAAGCTAAGTAACTGCTCTGCCCCCTCAGCCTGACCTTGTCCTCAGGGAACAAATGGAGCAGAAGATGTTACATTGCCAATTTCTTTACATCCTGTTGAGTTCTTCCCTCTGCAGGAAAATAAGAGCAAGATGTTTAGAGGCAAGACATGCTACTTTAAAAACTATCCTTGCTGTCTTGCATGCATGCCAATGCATCTCCTGTTTAATTAAAGTAATTTAACTTCTTAAATTAGCATATGCACGCTGAGGTTTCTTTTTTTTTTATACTTTTTTATTAAAAATTTCCACCTCCTCCCATTTC
>LOEQ01002699.1:17559-31057 GCA_001685075.1 Bramus lutescens
GAGGATGTGGAGTAAGGGGAACACTCATTCATTGCTGGTGGGAATGCAAACTTGTGCTGAGGTTTCTGATAGGCTGGGATGTAGGCTATTCTCAGAAGGTCTGGCACAGCTCTGGGTAGACTAGGTGTATACTTTCAATTGAATTCTCTTTTTAGTTTTAAATTCCAGAGCAGAAGGAGCCTGGCTACCAGAATAAGCCCACCTCCCAATAAGTGTTTGAAAATGAATAATTGACATAGCCCATCATTTCTTTGATATCAGCTTATATCACATCCTCGGTGTTATAAATTCATATTGGAAAAGGGAGCTTTTTTGGTTAAAATGTGACAGTTGATTATTTCCTTAAAGTTTCAAAAGACATCAGTGATGATCACTGTTCAATTACAAACAGGTATAGATATAGGATCAATATAGGATGTGTTGATTGGTTTGAGAATTAGAGAAATTGCGCTAGGGAAGCAGTGTTGTGAATAAGCAAATGGCTTGAACTGAATAGGTAACTGAGGAGAGAGGTGTTGGGAAATTAGAAGAAAGAACTGCAGAAGTTAGTGCTGGATCTTCTTGCTACAAGGCATACAGAAGAGAAAGAATGAGATGGGGTAGGGAAGGATAGAGAGAGGGAGGAAAAGGGAGAGGGGAGGAAAGAGAAAGTGCTTTAGATGAAAGATGAAGCCTTGTAAAACAGGTAGGAAAGGAACTACAATGTGGACCCCAAATCATGACATCTGAATAAAAGCACAAACACCAAAGAGAGCAGATGACAGGGAACGGGGATTCTTGCAGCAGAATTCAGCCAATTTTTAATGAGCTCCTATGCAGTGGACAAGGAAAGTGGCTACAAAACTAAAAGCATATTTAAAGAGCTCAGGCAGATTTGAGGCACGGTCGTGGAGCAGGGAAGTAGTGGCTAAATCTTGCTCAGGGGTTAGCTCAGGGACCTAAGCATGGTCTGAGAACTTCAGGGGTCCACCTGCCTGAGTCTATGAATACTGCAAGGTCTTATTCTTGCAGAGTAGGAAGAAGCATGGCCTCTAGGCCCCTCATATACATCATATCTTGTAGCAAAAGAAAGCAAAGAGTTCACTGGGAGTTAAGCTTAGCTTGTGACTCCTTATTCGGTCGGTCACTATCCTCCTGCTCTTTGCCTGTGGTCTATTGCAACAGAGAGTACTGGCCACAGTCAAGGCTGTGGGTTTTGAGCATCCAATTCAGCTCTCCTCCATTACAACATCGAATGTAACATGTGTGTTCCCTTTGAACACACACTCTTGCAATATTCTCTCTGTGTGAAGCTTTACTGGTTCTAATTACTTTGAGACACTTAATCCTTCAGTTAAGCTAGTAGCGTTGCTTTGCTTTGAGGCAGGCTATGGAACTCAACCTGGCTTTGAAGTCATTTTGTAGTCCAGGCTCATCTCAAACTTATGATCCTTCTACATTGGAATCAAAGTGTGGTGATTACAGGCATGCAACCACCACACCTATCTTCTATTAAATAATTTTTAAAGAGGAGTCTCATAGGTAGGTACTTTTACTATCCTCATTTACAATAGGGTACCTGTTACATGGTAAGATTAAGTAGTTCACCTGAGATCCACATCAATATAAGATGCTCAATCTCATAGATCCTTAAAAGCTCTGGAGAGAATGGTACCCTGGCCCAGTTTTGAGAGGAGGTGGCAACTTCCAGATAAATATTCCCATGAATATCTATCCTACATGAGCAATGTTTCCATCACCCACATGTGCCTGCACTAGTAGTGCTCCCATGTTTGTATTTGATTATGATCACTTTCTCCTTTTCTCTTCCTTTCAACTTTCTTCTAAAGTAAAACCTTTATTGGTGGGTATTTTTGTATGACTACCATACAGGAGAACACTGTCACCAGAAAGTTTTTCCTGGGTGAACAAATGCTTGGACCGAGGTTTCAGAAGAGAAAGAAGAGGGTGTTTCTTTGGTTGTCATAATCTCACTCTCAGGATGGTAATGGCTTTTCAGAAGTCTTGCATGATACTCTCTATTCTCTGAAGTTACTTAATTGGAACAACTGGCAAGAGAATCCTCCCTTTCCTACTCATAGGGCAGTCCATGGTTAACACCATCGGCCATACATGTTGTGGACTATGTGGTGCCATGGAAATTACAGATGTAGAGGTAGAGTTGACTTCCTCAGGTATCTTCAGAGTAAGTGAACAGATTCTGATACCAACACAAGAACTCACACACTTTCACATACAGGCATTTTGAGATGACAATAATCTGCAAACTGTAAACACAAAATGATCTGGAACATCGCCACCCTCTATGCTACTCTCTGCAAAGGATTCTAGGGAATTGTGCTGCATGTCCCCTCTCCCTCTCCAGTAGCCTCCCATCAATGTGAAGCCCAGTGTAGCAATGGCACTGCCTTCCCTAGTTGATCATCTTTAGATGCAAAGTCATAGAGGGGGGAAGGGAAATCTGAAACTACAGAGTGTTTTCAATCTTAAGTCAAAATGAATTATTAGGGAGAGTACTCTTCCCATTGAATCTGTCAACAAGGATGGCTTTTGTCAAAAGATTTGTTGTCCCTTACTAAGAGGAAAGACACAGGATTGTATCTGTGCATCTTCTTTCTACTGACCCATGAGATGATTGAGGGCAAATATTCTTGTTTCTCTTGCCCGCAGCCAAATCTTCAGTTCCTCACATTGTTAGCAGCGCTTGATTAAGCAGAAGGCACGCTGGAAATTTTACTATAATTAAGAAACACAGGTGATATATTCTTCCTTCCCAAACTTTTTAATAGCACAACTCAAAATTGCCTGCACACCTTCCTTGAGTGTGGAGTCGATACCTAGGCCTCTGCAGGCAATGTTTTCCTGAAGAACTTACAGAGAAATACAAAACAGAAAAACATCGTTTGCAAAAAAAGTCACAGATCACTGACTCAGGGCAGAAACATATCAGAAACTAGAGCCACCTAATTAGTTTCCCATCACTAGTACACTGAGATCTAGAGCTGAGAGTCCTGATCTGGATTACAAGCAGGTGATATAAAACTCAATATGGACACAGAATTCAGGACATAGCCACCTAAGCACAGCCTAAAAGTAGCAAGGTATATGAAATTCAAAGTAATCTTTAAATGTTAATGATCTTTAGAGCATACTGTATCTACTCCCTTCTCAACATTTGCCCTTCATCCTCACAAGTAGCTATTTTCAGTGGTCCCAGACATTCACTTCCTCACATGGGAAACCAGGAACCATTTTGTTTTACCAATGACATGTTTCTAGAATGTGCCTATTATTATAGACTCATTAAGTATTTTTGGGACCCCTGCTTTTCTCTCTGCCATCTCTGAGTGTGTGCCCTACTTAATGACAATTCTCTCTTATCTGGGTTATTGCGACACCTTCCTGAGTGTTCTCTGCCCTACCTCCCCCTGGCTAGTCTCTCTAATCAAGGCAAAGAATCTTTCTGAAATTTGTATTTTCTTCAGTCCCTTAAATAGAGCTCAATCACGTAGAGAATCAAACTCAATTAGCATGGCCTAGAATTTCCTTGTGCTGTGCTAACTTCACCTCACTCTCCCTCATCCTTATCCTCTATGGTTTATACAAAATGGGCTTTTTACAGACCCAGCAGTAGCAGAAAGCACATTCTTCTCAAAACACATGAGGACCATTCTCTAGGGTGGTAAGACAAAATAAGTCTTAACAAATGTAAGACTCTGGAAAACATAATTCCTTAAAAGGTAGCTATCAGTAGGAGGAGTAATTTCAGAGAATTCATAAATACATGTAAAACTAAACACGATCCAGAACAACTGATATGTCAGGGCAGAAATGGGAAATTAAGAAAAAATTTGAGACAGAAAGCATGCATAAGTTTTTAAAAATACAAAAATGTATGGCAACATCAAGAAATTCCAGATGCACAGCTCAGTGGTGAATCTCAAAGAACTAGGAAAAGAAAATGCATAAAATCAGTAGGGGGCAGAAAACAATAGGTATCAGAGTAGAAAGAAATGATGCAGAGATCAGAAGAGTAATAGAAGCCTTCCTAGAAGGGTTGGCTTTGAAAGGATCAATGCATCTGAGTACCATTCGCTAGGTTAAGGATATCACATAAAGTCCTCAACAGATAAAGAGGAATTACAACAGACACCACAGGGATGCAAAAGAGACCCCAAGAGACAGCTGTGAAAAAATATATACAAAATTGGATAACCTGATCAGCAATGGATTAATTCCCCGCAGTGTACAGCCTACCAAGACTGAATTACAAGAAAACAGTAAATAGGAACATACCAGTAATGCACAAGGAGATTAAATCAGTAATAAAAACTCTCCAGCAAGGCATGGATGCTTGTAGCTGGGATCTCAGCACGTCATAGGCAGAAGCAGGGGATCAGGAGTTCAGGTCATTTTCAGGTACTACTGTGTTTGAGTCAGCCAGAGCTATATGAAGCCCTGTCCAAAGGATAGTTTTTTAAAAAAAGAATGATCTCCCATTAAAGACAAAGATGAGTTCAGAAAATGATAACTTTGCTACCAAATTCTACCAAATGTTCTAAAATATTTAGTACCATTCCTTCTCAACTGTTTCCAAAAAAATTCAGGACATGAAAACACCTCCAAAATCATTTTCTATGCTCAACATTTCCCTTATATGAAAGCAACACAGACTGCTATAAAAAAATATAAGCCAATACCCATGATGAATATAGATACAAAAATCTTTAATAATTACTAGCAAATTTAATAACAAGTAAAAATATTTGCTATAATCAGATGAGATTTATTCCTGGTTCAACAGATATAAATCAATAAAACTTCTGTGTTCGCAGAATGTGTGACCTTGGGGTGATGCACCTATTTTTTTTAAAACTTGGATGGCACCATTGTTGTCAGTCATCTCATGAATGATAATAGCATCAAACTCATATCATAAAAATAAAAAGTAGATTGTTTTTAAAATAAACTGAAAAATTGAGTAAAAAAACAAGTGGATTAAAATGTACCATATGTTTTGTGTGGGAAGAAATAATATTGTTAAATGCCTGAATATTCAAAGTTATCTACAGACTCAAGGTAATCTATATCAAAATCTCATCATTATCATACAGTATAAATGTCTTAACACTCATAAGAAAGTATTAAAGATGCAAAATGGTCAAAATAATCTTTGACAAAAATGACAAAAGACTAGCAAGATGTCTCACAGGTAATAGAGCTTGTCCTGTAAGTCTGGTTACTCTGGAATCCATACAAAAGTGGATGCAGAGAGAATCAGCTCCACAAAGCTGTCCTACAATCTCCACATACATGTCATGGCACTTTCTACACACACACACACACATGCACACACACGCACACAAACGCACACACACGCACACACACACACACACACATTGAAAATGCCAAGCACCAGCTATTTGGTTTGAACATTGGCTACAAATCTATTATGCTGCATGGTAAGTACACAGAAACAGACACAGAAGAAATCAATAGGACAAAGAGTTAGTAACAAATTCATGCATGTATTGTCATCATTTTCAACAATGCTATAATACATAGAGTTGGGAAAAGCTATGTCTTTAGTAAATGGTGCTACAAGAACTTGTTGTCCACATGCAGAGCAAGCAATGCAACCAGACCCTCAACTCACACCAAATTCAATAGTCAAGCCAAAATTAAATCAAAGACTTACCTATAAAACCTGAAACTGTAAGAGCAATATAAGGCACATGGCAATATTCTGTAACTTGTTTCTGGTCAATGATTTTTCTGTCTGTGACTCCAAAGCACAGACAATAAAAACAAAATAATGAAAAATGGAATTATACCAAATTATAACTTTTAGTCCAGAAAGGAAGTAATAAGCAAAGAGATAACCTATGAAATAGAAGAAAATATTTTCTATCTGTACCTCTAATTAATGACTAATATCTGAACTATATAAGAGGCTCTAACAATTCAAATATAGTAAAACAAACCTCCTACTTTAAATATAATATTTATAGAAGGCTCTGACTTTGGGTTTTTATTTCACTGAAGAGACACTGTGGTCACAGCAACTCTTATAAAGGAAGACATTTAATTGGGGCTGGCTTATAGTTTCAGAGGTTTAGTTCATTATCTTCATGGCTCCATGCAGGCAGACATGAAGCTGGAGAAGGAGCTGAGAGTTCTACATCTTGATCCTCAGACAGCAGAAGCAACTGTGTGCTACACTGGACATGGCTTGAGCATCTATGAGACCTCAAAGTTTCCTCCACGCTTCTCTGACAAGGCCACACCCACTCCAACAAGGCCCTACCTCCTAATAGTGCCACTCCCTATGGGACAAGCACTCAAACACGGGAGTCTATGAGGGCCACACCTATTCAAACCACCATAGGTTCTAAATAAACATTTTTCAAAAAAGACATTGAGCTATCTAGTGGATGTGTGAAAATGACTCAATGACATTTGATTGACTGCTGTCAGAAAGCTAAAAGATAAGCAGTGTTGAGGAGAAGGTGGAGAAAAAGGAACTTGTGTGTGCTGCAGTGTTGGAAGCAAGAATCCATACATACATGTGTAGTGCGCTCATAACATGGGGAAATGTTCCCCACCTGTTCGTACCAGAAGTGGTGTAAAACCTTTTCCAAGATATTTAAAATAGAATGATAATGTGATTCAACCATTCTATTTCTTAGTTTATACTTAAAGGAATTGAAATTAGCAAATCAAAAGTTTGCCTCCACTTCCATGTTCATTTTACCAACCTTCACAGGAGCTGAGATGAGGAAGCAACCTAAATGTCCATCACTGGATGAATGGAATTTGAAAACATGGCTTGCAATTTAGCTCTTAAAGGAGGGATTTTGCTAGCATGCGTCGAGGGCATCTAGTCTTGGTGTAGATGGCGGCTGGCTGTTCTCAGTGGTGGCTGCTGAAAGATGGGGTAACTGTGACCATTTCTTAAAATAAAAATGAAGTTCATTAGCTGACTCTTCATTTCACAAAATTAAAAAAGAAAAGGAAGGAATTGTGTCATCTGTGTGAAAATGGACCAATCCCTGGGACGCTATATAAAATGAAATAAGCAGGGACAGGGAGACAAGTATCTCTTTGTTACTTATAAGTGGGGTGTAAGCCTTTTAAAGTACGATTGTAATCAGAGGTTAGCACGGGTGAATGGGGAGATGTTAAAGAACACAGAATCTTATATATGGAAAATAAGCTTACGAGCTCTATTGTACAACATGGAGGCCATAGTTAATATGAATATACTATATATTTGAAGAGGTTAAGAATATATTCCAGGTGTTTTTACTATAAAAGGAAAAGCTCCATAAACACATACATATATCAGAGTACCATGTGGAGCACCATTAATATATAATTTTTACTTGTCAACTTGAAAGTAAACATACTGAGGAGTAGTGACAGCTCATAGCATGGCGAAGTGTCTCCCATCTGTTCATATCAGATTTCACTGCATGGTTAAGAGTAGACTTTCTTTCTGGGTCAAGATGAAATACGTATACTATCCAGTTATCTCACAATAAACTGTAAATAAATGTAACCACAGAAGTTTATCAGAGCCATCAATGTTCTAAAAATGTTGTGTTAGAGATTATAAGTCTATGAAATTATGATGATAGTACATAGAATGTTACTTAAGTAACAACTATTAATCTAAGAAGAGATAAATCATGATGTCATTTTTTTACTGCTGATTAATAATCCATTTTGTAAATGTGCCACATTTTCTTTATTCATGGGCTGACCTCGGCCTTCTCTGTGTGTGTGACAAGCGTGGAGCTTGGTCTGTTTGTGGGGCTCTTAGCAGTGGGATGAATACCTGTCCCTGGCACTACAGCTGCTTTCTGGGAACCCAGTCACCAAGTTGGGTTGCCTCGCTCAACCTTGATGCAAGGGGAGGAGCTTGATCCTGCCTCAACTTGATAGCTTGCTTTGTTAACTCCCATGGGAGGCCAACCTCTTTCTGAATAGAAACACAGGAGGAGTCGTGGCTGGGGAGTGGGGGGGGGCGGCTAGAAGGGAGATGGGAGGGAGAGAACTGGAGGAGAGGAGGGAGGAGAAACTGTGGTGGGTACGTAAAATAAATGAAAAAAAAGATAAATCAAAATCTGTCTTAGAAAATGCACAAAAGGAAAAAAGAAACGAAGATAAAAATAAGTGCCATTCTGTGGCCATGGAAACCGGACTGACTGCGCACATGAGCCTGAGTCCCTGAGCTTGCACACTCCCACCCTCCTCGTTTCTATGGGCCTGGTAAACCAGAGGCTACTCTGAACCTCTTGATCCACTTTGTGTGATGAACAGTAACAGCAAATAGGCCACTTCGGAAATGGTGGCCTGCTCTGCAGCTGGGGTCCAGTAAGACAGGAGGAAATGGCTGGTGCTTCAGCTCAAGGGCCACACCAGTAACCCCGGAACGGGGGGATGACCAATGGCCGAGAAACACTTGTGAGATTTCAGACGGTTCTACCTCCCCCTTCTGCTTCAGTGGTAAACTCAGTTGCAAACTCCCGGTGGTCACTTGGGTCTTTCCGACTGGAATGTTTTCTGGGCCCTGCTCATATCTCGAGGTCTCTTTTAACCACGACTCCTACTAGTGTGGCTGGGCACTGGGCCCACAGCCCCAAACCTCTGCATCTGGAGATCCAGCTCCGATTTTCTGAGCAGACTTGTGGTGAGAATTGTGCAAACTCCACAAGGTTAAACAGTTCAGTTTGTTCAATGGCCCTGGCCTGCTGAGTGTTCTCCAAATGCTTCCAAACCCCAGAGATTTATCACAATTACCTAACTTGTGAGAACAAGCTTGCTCATGAGAAAAGCCCTTTCTCATTCTGAGGGAGCCTACGAGTCAAGGCTTTGCTTTCTAAGGGCGAGTTTGGGCTCTGACTTTTTTGGCTGTCGATTCGACAGAGGAACGAAGAGAAACTTCAAATTCTTTCTCTGCTGAAGCACAACAGAGGTTTTCAGTTGGGCTCAATTCAATGCTGGATGACTTGAGAGAGATCACATAGCTCCCTGAATGTAGGAATGAGTTCCTTTCTTCCTTTCTACATGGGCGTGAGCTTTTAGTGTACTGGGGCTGAATTTCATGACTACCATTGAAACTGAGTTGGGCTTGGTGTTTTGTGATTTGGGGACAGCTTTAGGAACCATCTATAGGGGTCTCAAGTTTGGAAACTGACTCTCCCCTCCTCCGCTATAATTGGAAATAGTTTAATGATTTAGGTGACTGACAGTGCCTCCAAGTTGAAATTTGACTGCTGAGAGCTCTCATGGTACCATGAGAGTGAAAATGTGGCAGAATTTCTTAAGTGTCTTTATTTGGGGGTCTAATAGGGCCAATTATGCCATTTCTGTCTCTGTTCTTCTCTCCCAGGATCTTCAGGCCCAAAGCAGCAGGGAGTCAGCCCCAGAGGTGTGGCACTGAAACACCTTTGTGAGAAGTTAATGAGCCTGGAGCCTCTGAACTCCTTAGGGAACTCTCCTGCCTGTCAGCCTCTCTGCACACACTCACTCTTCCATTCCTTAAATGAGCCCTGCTAGGTCGTATACTGGGCACAAGCCTTTGTAGTCCTGTGGGAGGTACCCCTCACAGGGACTTCTCATTTTCCCCAAAGTCTTTCCCACCAACACCCTTCTTTCTTTTCTGGCTGATTCACGAAGCTTCTGCTGAGAATCAGTACAGAGTGGCCCCCCAGAGGAGGTTAGAAGCCTGTAAAGATCTCAAGCTGTCCTCCCTAGAAATGGTCCATTAAGGCTGTCCGTCTTTATCACAAGAATATTGCAAGCTGTTACCATCATCTGCACCCCAGACACAATGAATAGTGGCAGCCGTGTGGGGCTTGTCTGTCACCCCCTGCCTGTGACCTTCTGGATTGAGATCCTGGAGAGAGATGAACAATGTCACTCTCACCTCACAGCAGTCTTTGCTAGGGTCGAATGCTCCTTCTTTCCTGAAAAAGAAAACCTGCCTCAGACTTTCTTGCTCATCCTTTTGGACCCAGGGTGGACCATATTTGCTTTGAGGTCTTCATTGTTTCATATTCACTGTATGTGGTCCTAAACTATATAAGGGCATCTCACCCAGCCAGATCCCTGTTCTCCTTTCTCTTCATTCCTATGAGTTCCCTCTGATTCCCTAGGCAGTTTTAGTTCTGTTTTCATTTTTTCAAATGCTTGATTTCTGTGAAAATAGTATTGATGTTTTGATGAAGATTGCATTGACTCTAGATTGCTTTTGGTCAGATAACCATTTTCACAATATCGATTCTTGCAGTTCATGAGCACGAAATGAACCACCCTGGTGATGGGTACTGCACAGTGAAGGAACTTGAAGACTGGTTTTCTTAATGCTACTATACTAGGGGTCATAATATTTTGAGTATCATCCAGAAACCTTACCCCTGTGTTCCCATTTTAAAACCAAAGTCAAAGTATTAACTGGCTTCAGGAGTTCTCTCAGAACCATGCCTGATGCAAGGTCTGACAATCGATGAGTACCCAGAGAATGCATTGCTTGCATAAATAAGTCCATTAGGACATTAAATATGATACATAATAAAAGGAACATATGTCAGAGTTAAGTTAAAATTATGGACACAGTTAGAAGTAGCTGAGGGTCAGGAAGCACAGGTGACCAGCTGTTCAAAATATGGGTCCTCATTTAGCCAGTGTTGATGGAGGTCTCTGTCCTGCCTGGTTCCACAGCCATTTAGTCCCCAAGAAACACACAGAGGCCTATGTTAAGTATAAAATGGTTGGCCTATTAGTTCAAGCTTCTTATTAACTCTTATATCTTACATTAACCCATAATTCTCATCTGTGTTAGTCACATGGCTTGTACCTTTTATCAGTGAGGCATTCTCATCTTGCGTCCTCTGTGTCTTGGTGACAACTTTAGACTGAGCCTTTCCTCTTCCCAGAATTCTCCTATTCTGGTTGCCCCCCTATGCTTCTTGCCTGGCTACTGGCCAATAAGCATTTTATTAAACCAATACAAGTGACAAATCTTTACAAGGTACAAGACCATTGACTTACAGCAAGCCAGGCCTGCCTATAGCATATGCAATGCCAGTCCTTAGAAAAGAGAAACAGAAGGTTTTTGAGTTTGGGGTCAACCTCGGCTATATTGTAATACTTTACCATCAGCTATTACATGTGTAGATTATGAAATCAAGGAACGAAGACCAACCCTTCTATAAGAAGCCTGCCTGTGATGATGTAGGCCACTGTGCTGTGTCCATATATAGTATTGAGGGTTATTCTCTATGTTGATTTTTTTTTATTTCCATCTATAATCAAGGACTCCCTTGAGGCTAGAGGCTGTATCTTGTTGATTAATTTTATCTACCTTACCTAGAAATTCCTAAAATGCAGGCACCTAATAATACTTCACTGAATGACCAAAATAAATGCAGAGTAGTATTTAAAACACAGGACTATTCAAATTCCAGAGTGTTATCAATCTAGCCACCTCCCAACACCGAAGTCATGACAGGGTCGTTCTTTTCTTTTCCATACTATAGGAGTCACTAAGTTCACCTGCCCAGTGATAGAAGCCCTCATGTTTCATCTGATTCATGAGGCCTCTACTCCTAAATTAATCCTGGGCTCACTCCAAAGGTAACCTTCATTAAGGAAGGTCTACTCCAGGTAAGTTCTCTTTCTAGAAGCCTAGCACAATGGCTCATTTCTTTCCAGAATCTGTGGGCTCTTGTTTCTTCCCACTGTTCCAGCTCTGTTTCTCATTGTTCTCCATTGTTCAGGTTCTCAAGTCAGGGAAACATAGGATTCTGGGTCACCTTCTAATCTGTGCTCTTTTGTAAAATGATGATTTGAAGGTCATATAAGAAGCATGTGGATAGCTCTTGCCAGTAATAGGTAGACAGTGAGGGCTATTACCATGGTTAATATAAAAGCTCTCTTTATAAAATATTATCTATTTGTTCTTCCTGTCTCATCAAATTACTGCTGTTACCTTTTTTTGTGTTTGATTAATGTCAAGATCTAAGCCTCTTCTCAGATTTTATTTGAAAAAGAGGCAGTTTTTGACCCTCTGGATAAAAGTGAATGGATTCTTCAAAAGCTGTGTATTTCTAATTTGTCTTGGTATGTTATGGATATTTATTTTTGTAAGTTATTAATTATTAATTATTTTTGAATAATAAAAAGACCTATTGAACTTATCTACCTGCTTAACTGTACTATGAATTCTCAAAAGATGAATGGCCATTTCATTTTATATGTAAAATATAGAAGATCTTTAATTGATGTGGAAGGAAGGATAATAGGAAGGAAGAAAAGAAAGTGAAGAAGGAAGGAAGGGAGGAGGGAGGAAGGAAGGAAGGAAATTACCTATAAGGATGGCAGAAAATGTAAAAATCAGTTAGGTACTATCAAGAATACATTATTCTATTAAAGAAATATTGAGATGATTGTCAAACTATTGGATTTAGGGTCTAAATCTGAAAGGCAAAACCCGAGACACAGCTATCCTCTTGGCATAACCTTTGTAACTGAAGGTAGGACAGTGGCTACAGTTACCTTGAGAGGATTCAAGAAAGATGTCAGGGAAAGGATTGTTCTGGAGACACACTGATACGTAAGGAATAGACAACAAGATCCCCAGCAAAGGAGAACATATGTATGGCTCCAAACTCTTTCCCCGTGACCTGAATCACTGAGATTTCAGGATGTAGAACATTCCATCTCTTCTTCAACTGGGTTAAGTAAATGTTATTGAGTCCTATGCTACACAGCTGTGTCCTTCTTCAGTCCTGTTCCTCACCAGTATTCTGCATGAAGCTTTGGCCTTTGCCAAGTCACTCCACCCTCCAGAATTACACACTCTGTTTTCTTCCTCTCCCACCTCCACATTTCCATTCTCGAGCCTTTGCCTTAGTTATTATCCTTATTTATTATTCTCCAATATTTATTTATCAACAGTCCATTTGCTCTCCAGCACTTTGCCTAAGATCCCTTCTAAGTCCACAATCTTCCTCAGTCATTCCAGTCCATGGTGACATGACCATCCTCTGATGTTTATGGGTCGTTGCCTTGTTAGTTCTCATGGTGACTCACTGGCTAGATTGCTGCTCCTTCATGAAGGGAGTTGTGGCCAAAACACTTATGTTGATATCCATCATCTGGAGATGTGCATAGACTTACCAGATGCATTCTTCCTGCTCCTTCCCTAGACTTCAGGCTGGCCTGGGAGCAGAACACCAAGCTTGGCCTGGATAGGCTGGTATTTTCAGGCTGGGCAGGATGGCTGCCGCACACTGAATGGCCTCCTGTGAACTGAAAGAGTTCAAGCCACATTCATAGAACCTGGTCTGCATTTAGCTAACTCATAACCCTAAGGTTAGCAGCAGTGATTTACCGCGAAAGTCCAAAGCAAGAAGTCAATGGAGAACAAGGCAAAGACAGAATATTGGTAGACAGGAAAACCAGCCTGCCAGCCTCTCTCTCTCTCTCT